>VSMD01016375.1:0-44977 GCA_008750895.1 Mirza zaza | reverse complement strand
TTTTGAGACAGAGTCTCACTTTATTGCCCAGGCTAGAGCGAGTGCCATGGCGTCAGCCTAGCTCACAGCAACCTCAAACTCCTGGGCTCAAGCAATCCTGCTGCCTCAGCCTCCCAAGTAGCTGGGACTACAGGCATGTGCCACCATGCCCGGCTAATTTTTTCTATATATATTAGTTGGCCAATTAATTTCTTTCTATTTATAGTAGAGATGGGGTCTCGCTCTTGCTCAGGCTGGTCTTGAACTCCTGAGCTCAAATGATCCGCCCACCTCAGCCTCCCAGAGAGCTAGGATTACAGGCTTGAGCCACCGCGCCCGGCCTGCCCGTCTCTTTAAATGTTCTTGCCACCAAATCCACAAATTCGAGTTTACTTATTTTCAGTTAATCAAAATCTTTCTTCTTCATGCACCATTCTCTAATTATTCATTTCAAAAGGACACACCCCTTTTTCTTAACACCTCCAATGCATCTTGTTTACAGATAACATTCATGACCCTTACTGGTCTCAACTTTTGAATGTCATTATTTAATACTTAATTCCCTCCTAGATTCTTAGAGGACAGTCTATACTTTTTCAGTTTGTTTGTTTTATTGCTCCATAGTTTCACTTAGCATAGACCTACCTATTTATTACTCTTAATAAGTATTTGTTACATTAACATATTATTAAATAAATTAATGAAATGAATGAATGAAAATGAAATGAATACATGAGCAAATGAAAGAAAATCAAAATTTTGAGAGAACAACATTTAATTCTGTCAAAGAGGGCTATTCTCATTCTTTGGGACTTTTCTCTTTGTATCTACTTGATAATTTTTATCTTCAAAACCTTCGTTGAATAAAATCTTAGAGTACTTCACATGCTAGAAAATTGACATAAATTGAAAACCCTGAAGTTCAAGGTTACTCATATAAATTTGGCATCCAAATAAAGATTCTGCTAAAATAAATATTATTCTACTCTTCTCATGTTTACAGGGTTAGAAATTAATTTCTATGTAGTAATTGGGAACAAATGCATTTTCATGGAGAATTGTTCCTTGTGCTTATCTTGAGGATGGTTTGCCTTCTTTGCATCCCCTCTAGTGTTTTCTTTTAGTGTCTAGATTCCATTGGGATTTGAAAAAAAAAAATAACCTGGTATTCATGTAAAGCAGAATATATGGATTCTGACTGGTTCTGTGAGAGATACTCAAATGACCAAACTGCTGTCACACCATGATGCTAACCACATTTACTACTCCACTGTACAGATAATAGAATTTGAGATCTAATGTGAAGAGGTTCTGTCCCTAACAAGGAAACCTAGGAAAACCATTTCCTTGTCTTTGAATCAGAGGATTGCATCAACTGGGTAATAATTATCATAAATATTGAGGTCTTTTAAAATTTCAAACATTCTCAAACTTTGTAGGGTAAAAAAACTATTTAAAATACTGGTTATAGGATATTATGGTATAAGAGAAAGGAAAGTGATTTAGAAATTACAAAAAAATAAAAATAAAAAATAAAGAGTTCTAATCTGAAATCCACCCTTTGTGTCACATTGTCCAGGTCCTTTTCTTCTCTGTCCTCCATCTTCTCATTGAATAAATAACGATTTAGACTAGAAAATTTGAAGGTCCATTTAAGTCCTAATGATCTATTTAGGAGTGAGAGCTCTGGAGATAGAAAACCTGCCTCCCAGATATAGTTCCACTATTTCGTGCTAAGTGAGTCTTGGCAAGTTATTTAAGTCTCTGAAACTCCATTGCCTTATTTTTTTATTTGGGACTAATGATGCCTTCTTTAGACAGATATTGTGGCATTCAAATAAAACAAAGTAAGTGAAAAATATTTGTAAATTTGAAATCACTCCATATAAATAGTAATTCTTATATTAATAATAGTATTGTTATTTCTTTCTTAATTATTAATAGAATTCTCATTCACATCGCACAGTAATTTTTAGGTAAAATATGTCATGAAGAAGCCTGGTGAGGCACACATTGGTTTCCATAATCTAAGCTCTATTTTATGCATAAGTTTTAAAATTTGGGGAACATGACATTAACCTTTTCAACTATAACTTAAAATACCTCCAGGAAACAAAAAATACTTGTTTTTCAGAGAAAGGAATAAATGCTAATATAAAAAAGTGTGCCAAATACTATGCAGGAATATTTGAAAGAAATACCAAGAAATACCTATAGCAAGAAATGCTTAAAAATTACTAGACTTCACATATTCCTAATGGTTAGAATAATAATATGTAACATTTTACATTAGAGTTGCAGGCATTTTTCTAAAGACTACATGCCCTAACTTAATTAATATTAAAATAAAGTACATATCTTTTTAATTTTACAGGTGAGATTGAGGAACAGGTTAAATATTAATAATTTGCTCAAAGTCATATTAGTAAGTAGTGTATTCATTTCAGTTCACATAGTTGAGTTCATAATCAGAGATTACAAATATAAACTACTTAGCTCAAAATGGGTATTAAATAACAAAAAAATATACCTTAACAGTAGTAATTACCCTAGGCTCAGGTGTCTGAAAGAGTCACAGAAAGAGTATTTAGTATTGAAAGTTTTCATTGCTCTCATGTTTTAAAATATAACATGAAGATAATGAGACAGTGAGAGTGTGAGATGCAAGATCAGCATGTAGCAGAAGAGAGTTGAGAAAAAAATATTTGAAAGTTCATGATTACTTTTATCCCCATAAGGTAAATAAAAAGACCATTCTCTTGAGTTTATAATTTCGGAGAATGATGAATACTGATGACAGCTGCAATGTTAGAGCCAGTAACAGCAGCAGCAGCAGTAGTATCACTATCAGAACAGTAGTTAACATTAGCACATAAAAGATAATACTGAGCTCAAAACTGTAAGCAAAAACGCATTATCCACTTTTCTTTGTTTTTTTCTTTGGTTATTTGTATGTCTTAAAAAGATTACCCCCAAATTGAGGGAAAAAACGGTAAAAAACAAAAATGTGTACTCTCATTAAACTGTGTACCTGCCCTTTAAACCTGCAGTAGTATGTTGCTGCTTATTTCTTTATGCAAGAGTGAAGGTTAACACTATTTGGCTTTTTTTTAGGATTTATTTTGTTTGGTTATAGAATGTAACACTTTCATAATTAGTAACTATGAAATTCTTTCATGGTTTGTCTCTTATTCCAATGAGGAACTAAAAGAAAAGTCTAAAACCATCAAATATAATCATTGCAATGAGGATACCAATGGGAAGCAGTTGGAAATTTTGAGAAACTTCAACTTGCCTTAAATTCTTTAGACTCTAACAGCAATTATGTCACTAATTTTAACAGCATGTATTTGTCAAAGACCCAAATTGGAAAAGATAGTGTTTCACTGAGCAGAATGGATTTACTTTCCATATACAAAATGTTACTTTATTTAAAAAAAAAAAAATCTTATTGCTAGAAATATAGCAAAAGTCACTGTGAGCAGGGTTATATAGAATTAAAGGACCACAGGCACACGCAACCACAGATAGGGGAGAATAATGTTTTCTCAAAACTCTAAGGGTTCATTCACTGATGATCAAATGCAGTTAATAGGCCTAAACAGTTTACCGAACCAAAGCAATCCAGACTTTCCTTTGTTTTTACTTGTTTATTTGTTTAAAATATGTCTGTGACAAGGGTGTTGTGATTTACAAACACACCTCGTTCGAATATGTATTAGTAGATGAGAAGTGGTATTATCAGAAAGATCTCTGTTTATTTTATTTAGCCTTGAACATCAGGATTGTGTTTCTTGGAAAGAGAGTGAGCGATGTTGTCTATAGAGTGTTAGATACTGTGCTTGTTAGCTCAGAACTTCACATGAAGCTAGCTCTTGAAATTTTGCCACCCCTAGATTTAAGACAATTCCTCTAAGACGTCTTTTGTTTTAAATCTAGTCTGTCCTTAAATATGGAAGAGCATCCTTCTGCCTTACATTGTCTGCGCAGTTTAAAGTCCCTGGTTTCCAGGACGACACTTGAAACAAGAGTCACAGGAAACACTGTGTCCTCCTGAAAATCTGGAAAGGAGAAATATAATGCTTGTATTTCTAGAAATATATAATTAGCAAGTAGATTTCCACAAAACAAGCATCCACATGAAAGACAGAAATTAATGAGGAGCCCTCTTACCAGTGAATGCTTCTCTTATTTCTTACTTTTTAAAATAAAGTCCTAAACTGTGGATGTTTGTATAATATGTATATATGGCATAAATTGCATTATATAAAAATCTAACATAAATGTATGTATGTGCATCTCTCCTAGATAGGCAGACATAGAGGCCAGCAAAAGACACAGAGAGACAGAGAAGAAAATAGACTTCTAATCTTGAAATGAAGAGAAGGGAAGGAAAGACAACAAAAAGAAGGGAGAAGAAAAGGAGAAGAGACATTTTTATGAAGACAGGATCTTTCAGGATCTGCAAACCACTTCATTTGCTCTCATATCCTTTGCTTCCTACAGCTATAGAGCTGAGTAGAATAGTCTTACCTGGCTTAGAGAAAAAAAGAAAATCTCTTACTTCTTCCTCTCTAACCCTTCCAATTAAATCCCTGCCAACAACCTGTACTTAATCTCAAAGCATCTTTACATAATGCCGGGGATTACATTTAGCTATACTCCAGAATTGAGAATATTCATCCAATTGTATATTCCCACGTAGGAGAGGAAATTATAAAAATGCAACCAATTCAATCAATAATCTATATTTTAGAATCTATACTGAAACACAAAAACAAAAAATGTGAATGTAAACTAATATAAAAATGATATTCATAAAAATAGAGATTGACATCAGAGTATTTATTAAACACCAATTAAAAGGTATATGCTCAAATCGTGAAGATGAATATTCCTTTCACAGAGCATCATAAGTGGTCAAGTTAGCCTAAACCTAAGAAAAAATAAAATTATACTTCCACCTAGTGGATACTGATGACAGAGCAGGTATAAGAAGTAAAATCTAAGAAATTCCCACCATCTAAGAAGAAGCAGCAAAGCAGGCTTGACATAAAGATCTTGGAAATGAACCCCAAATTGGTTTATCATGCCTGAGGGATTCTGAGAAATATTAGGGTACCCCTGTTTCTAATTTTTTAAATCTAAGACCAGATTATTCTCTCTCTAGATGTTACAAAAATGGTCCTTGCCCCTCTTTGTTGGCATGATGTTTTGACTGAACAGTAGTATAAAACCAACTTAACATTTACACATTTGAACTGTACATTGCAGCTGATCTTAGGAAAACATGAATTTAAATGGAATTAAAGATTGATTTAGTTGGTTTGGATATATTTGGGTGAATATATCCTCTTAAATTTTCGTCTGAAGAAAATAGTTTGGTGATTATCACTGGGGACAAAGAGAATTCCAGATAAAACAAAAATAATAGAAAGAGATCCTTGGATTGCATTAAGCACCTGCCTGTTAACAATTATTTTGATGCTTCTGAGGGAAAATCTGAACACTCAAGCAAATTCACGCAATACCAATGATTCGGTAGAGGTTATCGGGTGTAATTTCATTTCTTAAAGAAAGCAGTAGTATTTTTTAACCAGCACAAACATTTTCACTCTAAGAGCAAATGAAAAATTTTATTTTGGCTTTCTCACTTAAGTGTTCAAAGGACTGTTATAAATATTTAAAAGCTGTGATTTATGGCTATAAGATCTAGAATCAGTGAACTGAAGTAATCTGCACGATGTAATATATTTAGCACAATAGTGTTCATCACAAAGATGTATATATGGGGTATGTGTTGAGGGGAGGGTGAAAAATGCACTTCCTGGAGAGCCAAAAAATAAATGGCATTAAAGTGCCATGATTTCTCAATGCAAAAAAGGACTTTAAAATGAATTATTGCTAGAAAAACCAAGATCATGGGTAGTTTTTTTAAAAAAAATCATTGGACTAAAATAAAAATTACTTTAAAAATCATAATTTTTTTAAAAATGAAAAGAAAAAAAATTAATGAGTTTAAGTAATAAAAAGTAGTAGAACTTATAGATTCCCTATGGTAAACAGGCATGAAGATTTATCATTTATGGACTAGATATCTACATATCTAGAAAAGTATGTTAATTCTAGCAAATATTATTCAACAATAAGAAGATTATACCACTAAAAACTGTAGCGGGATATAAACAATAGAATAAAATGGCAGCAAAAAAATAAAAGGAATAAAATTCCGAAATAGTCCAGCAACTAATAAGATTTATTTTGTTCATGCTTTTATGGTTTGTTATATCTCTTTTGTTTTTGTTTTTAATTTCTCAGATATCTAAATATGACATTTTGCTAATCTTTCCACTTAGAAATTTTGTGATATGTTATTTTATAGATGAGTTTGTACAAACTAAATTTTATATTGATAGTTTCAAATATAATTTAAATAAAATTTCCTATTCAATTATATTTTCTCTTGGAAGACTGAAAGTTAATTTATAGCTCTGCTACCCAACATCCTGTTTATTTTTTATTATTTCTCACAATACTTTGCTGGCCTTGTATTTGGAAAAAGTGTTGGATGACATTTTCAAAATGTTAGTGTATTTAATTTCCTGCTACCTAACTCTACCATTTGCAAAATTAGTATTTAAAAAATAATTTTCCAATTTATTAGCAATTTTTTAAACAGCACAAAAACTGGTAAAAATGTTAGTAAAGATTTTTTTAAAGTATTATTATTGGTAAATTATCTAAACCTCAGAAAATTAAATCATGCATACCAGTACTTTGTAATTTTGCAGGCTTGTATCATGGTAACGAGAAAGCTAACTTAATCATAAGTTGCTTTTAATATGTAATAACAGCAATGAAACTCTTTTCTACATATATATTCCTAAAAATATTTTTGAAAATTTTTTTAGGCCTTTCTTCTCATTTCTTATGAAACTAAATATAGATACTGTGCTTGCTGTTGTCCCTCTACTAGAGATTTAAATTTAAGAAATAATAGATGCCTGTCTAGACAACCCTAAAATTGTTTTAGTTACTGATGTATGGATGACTGATAAATGTCATCTTTTCTGCCTGCAGTGCATTTTGAATCTAGTCTACTGACATTTGTCTATAGCTGACCTGTGTCTGCAATTTAGATTTACATGAAACATTTAAGTTTTACAAGTATAAACCTTTCGGTCTCATTGTTCCTACTCTACATCCAATACAATAAAACAATTAGATCCTCTACCATGTTTCTTCTTCCTCACATGGATGTTTTTAATTAAACCAGCAGGGAAGATTGTAATCAAACGAAAGGCAATGGAATTTACTTCATCTCTTACCTAGTGAAACAATTATTAAATTCCCTAGCTTCATATTTCTCATACCGATAAAATTAAATCTGTAGCTCTGCTAGGAAGGAGGAAAAAAGCAGTCCCAAGTAATCAAAGCCTATAGGTCTTCAAAACAATAATGCAAAATATATAACTCTGTTGTCTGGAAAATTGTTAGCTTACTACTGTAGATTTCATATCAGTTTTCCTCATTTTCACATTATTGGGAAGTGTTCTTATATTTTACACATAATAACAGGGCAGTAGCCCTTAGAAATGTGGTTATAAGACCTAATTAGGTTATTTCTGAACCATGGTTTTATAGAATAATAGTTTACCTTGAATTGACCCATGATTCTATTGAAAGAAATAGTTTTCCTCCCTTATGCTATATTATAAACGTGAAATTATCAAGAACATGGATATGAAGAAGTGTTTTTCAGGCTGTATGTCTATGGCTCTGTGTTAGACATCTCATTACCCTGATACACTGTGACATGTGACATTCCCACTTTTCACCTTTTACGCTGTTTACAATGCTTGGACAAGTTTAAAAATTTATATGAGAAACAATCATCTCTACATTTCAAATGTGGAGAAAACAATTTACATAATTTCTTGCCAACAAAAAAAAAACCGAAGAATTTGAGCAGCTATAGAAGTGATAACTTCAGTAACATGAACAATGATTCCTGACAGCCCTCCATCTTATTTAAGTTTGCACTAGAATTTTAGCTGGCAATAGCCAATGAAGATATACTTCCCTGTGTATACCTTGTTTTCAGCATTTATCTCAAATATATCAATATTTGTCTCCATCATTTGACTGCGCCATTAAGAGCAGAAAACAGAACATTTGTCACTATCAATTACTTAACTCATGGTGGCCACTCTATGAATGTTAAATCAATTAATAAATATTAAAACAATGAATAAAAATGGTGATAGTCAAAATGTTGATATTATGTTACTGAATCCAAACTCCAGTCTCTTTAACACCAAAATATCAAAAACACTTGTTAACTTGACGCAAGGCCTATAAAGAAACCGGACAATCATAAGCAAAGTCAAACAGCAGATTAAAAACACAAATATTTTGAAAAGAGAGGAAGAAAGACCTGGAAGCCTGGATAAATATCATAGTACAGTTGAATGAAATAGGAGGAAGAAAAAAATAAAATAAGATGGACATAATTTTATAATATTTTGATTATGAATTCAAAGCTTTAAACTACATTAATTGAAGGAACATAATAAAAATTAGGCTGCAGTCCCAACTTCATGACTCTTCTTTATGATTTATTTTGTCTGGATTCAAAAATAAATTCATGTTCTATGAGGAATGCTGTCTCTAATTTATGGAGTGATTTATATCGGCAGGTGCAGATGACTTTGGCTGAAACTGGTGTTTGGCCAGCGATACAGGAAATGGAGTTATATCTGTGGTAAATGTAACTGTGTAAATGTGACTAGAGTCAATGCAAATTTTACAGACAATACAGTTAATAAGATGATAATGATTTTTGAAAGCAATTTACAAAGATAAATTATGTTATCTTACATTGTTTTGAATATGGGTATGAACATAGGAAATCAAGACCACAGCACAAGAAAAATGAAAGAAATCTTATCAGGATAAAAATGATTATTCCACAAAAGGGATATAATGAATGAAATAAAAAAATACGGATGAATCCTTTATTGCCTGCTTTGCAAGGTTTATTGCCTTTTTCATTAATTTCTTTAGTTATTATTTTTAATCAATTTTTCATTAATAATCTCTCTACTAGCTAACATAAGTGGAGAGTGAAGGAAGAATTCCACTCTAAAAATAAACACTAAAAGTCATTAATCAAATAGTAAAAATCAAAAATATAATTTATAAAACACACAATTAAATTTAGAGAAAAGGAAATGAGACAATTTTTAGAATAAAGTTGAGTTTGGTTTTCTACAATTGTCTTTACAAAATATCCCAAATCACTCAAAATGAGCTTAACCATGTTGGGCTATATGTTTTCCTGAAAATTACTCTATATAATCCAGAATGTCTAAGTGTTTGAAAGGTGACTGTTGCTCGTTAGCTCAGCCCATCACATTGCAGAAACCTCAATTTAACTTGCAACTTAAATAGATAATTAATAAATTGGAAGATATAGAGCATTTATACATTAGAAGATAAACTCAACACTTTTACCCAGAATGCATTATAGAGAGACATAAACTTGAGAAATATGAAAAAGACTTTAAGATATTAAGGCTAGAATGCAAAGATATTAGATACATCTAATATACATTATTAAGTTTCACTTCTTATAGATAAGTTTTAGGGGATTGATCTTATAGCTATTTATTGTTATAAACTCTAGACAAAATACCATATAACAACTATGTTAGAGGTTTGAAGCATGGGCAAAAGCAGGTCTATTTTTGATGAGAGCATAAAATTAGAAATGTAAACTATCAAGGGGTAAATGCCCTGTCCCTGTGGCTTTGGCCTAAGGGTAGGCTGAGGTTGCAGTATAGCACAGTGACTCAAGTTTCTATAGAATACCTGCTATCTAGGCAGGGCATGGTGGCTCATGCCTGTAATCCTAGCACTCTGGGGGGTCAAGGTGGGCGGATCTGGGCAGATCATTTGAGCTCAGGAGTTGGAGACAAGCCTGAGCAAGAGCGAGACCCCATCTCTACCAAAAATAGAAAAAATTAGCCCACCATGGTGGTGCATGCCTGTAGTCCCAGCTACTTGGGAGGCTGAGGCAGAAGGATCACTTGAGCCCAGGAGTTTGAGGTTGCTGTGAGCTAGGCTGACACCATGACACAACAGAGTGGGCAACAGAGTGAAACTCCATCTCAGAAAACACCTGCTATCTTTCTGGTATAAGGAAGAAAGAAGACCGGACAGCTAGAGTAGCCAGAAAGGGAGGGAGGAATTTGGACAAAAGAGATTCAGGAAAGGGAAGTCAGTTCCATATATAAATACTGCCCAAGTCCTGACTGACCACTGGACCTAACATACAAGAAGAGTTCTGTAAACAGTCCAGCTAATGAAAAACCTCAAACTGAACTTGTATCTTAACTGCCACCAATAGCAAATAGAATAGTTTTTAGTTTAAGTCTAACCATTTTAATTACATACCAGAACAAAAGCATCACATTCTTCAAAGGAAACTAACAGATTCCAGAGACTCCACAACTTAATATTCAAAATAAAAATAATACAATCCAAAACTATATAATGTGCCAAGAACTTGGAAACTGTGATTCATTCGCAAGACAAATAATAGGAGCAACTGTGAGATGACATAGTTGTTGATATGAGATAAGGATTTTGAAGCAGCTATTTTAACTATGCTTAATAAGGTACAGAAAAATACTTTTGTAAAGAAAAGGTACTACATTCTCAATAGAAAATAGAAAAGATAACAAAGAATTGTATATTTGTGTCCCCAAAAAGATATGTTGAAATCCTAATCCCCCCGGACTTGTGAATATAACCTTATTTGGAAATAGGGCTTTTGCAGATATAATTAGTTAAAATGAGGTCTGACTGGATTGGGGTGGACTCTAAATATAGTATCCTTATAAGAAGAGACTAAGAGACAGAAAACAAAAAGAGGGAAGAGGGTCATGGGAAGATGGAGGTGGAGATTGGTGTTACATTGCCATAAGCCAAGAATTACCCACAACCATCAGAAGCTAAGAAAGGCAAGGAGGAAGTGTGGCACTGCCAACCCCTTGATTCCAGAGTTCTAGCATCTAGAAGTAGGAAAGAATAATTTTCCGTTGTTTTAAGCTACCCAGTTTATGATAATATGTTACAGGAAATTAATATAAGGACAAATGGAAAATTTACAACTGCAAAATACAGTATGGAAAATCTTTTAATTTGCTAAAGGGGCTTAAAAGCAGAATGGCAATAACAGAGCAAAAAGTTAATAAATTTGAAGACAAATCACTAGAAATTATCTAAACTGAGAAATATAAAGGAGAAAAAACTAAAAAGATAATTAAAGAAGGAATAGAGCTTTAGGGACTGTGGGACAATATCAAAAGCTTTCATTTGTATACACACACACACACACACACACACACACGAAGGATGTCTGCAAAGTATCCAACCATTATTAATATAATGAAAATGGTTTGCGTGACATAGATGTAACTTGCCAGCCAAGGAGAGGAGACTGGAATGCGTATGCGTGAACAATGATGACTTCACTGTACTAGTTAGTGGGGTGCTAGATGCCATTGAGAGCGTGTACTGTGTGGCCGTCATATTCCAAATGAGCATGTGTACAGTGTGGCCATCGTATTCAAAATGACCGAGCGAGTAGGTTGACGAATCTGCATCAAATTTTGCCTTAAGCTTGAACATTCCTCCATGGGCTTTCGGGGCTGAGGCAATGAGTGCCGTGCAAATAAAAGCATGGCACAAATCCTTCAAAGATGGTTAAGAATCTGTTGAAAGTGATCCACGTTCAGGATGGCCTACAACAAGCAGAACACCTGAGAATGTTGAATGTGTATGAGTTAGGTTAGGAGACAGTGGGAGAACTGTGTGAGGTCCCAAGATGCCTCCTTTGAAGGGGATTGAGGAGTCATTGTCCTATGTACAAAGTTTCTTATATTTTGTATCTTCTTCAATAAATGTCTCTATTTTTCATATTACATGGCTGGTACTTTCCAGACAGACCTCCTGCATATATCTGTATACATATATATAAATAGAATTCCCAAAAGAGAAGAGAGAGAGAGAGAGAGAGAGAGAGAGAGAAAATGAGACAGAAAAAAAGTATTTGAATAAATAATGGTTGAAAATGTCCCCAATTTGGTGAATGACATAATTAGACAAATTTTAAAAGACAAAAATATCAATAACAGCATATATATTTAAAGAAAATGCTTAGGCATATCATAGCCAAACTTCTGACAATCAAAGGTGAAGAAAAAAACCTTGAAATCAGTTGGATAAAAGTAAAAGATCACATAAAAGAAAACAATTAATACAATTTAATGAATCATGGACTTCTCTTCATAAACTATGTAGGCAAAAAATAGTGATGAAAGAAGAAAAAATCCAAGTCAGAATTTAATACAAAGTATAATATCCTTGAATAATGAGATTAAAAAAACTTTAGAAAAAAAATGAAGAGAATTTGTATCTCCAGCAAATGTGCTATAAAATGTAGCTTTTGAGGCTGATGTAAAATGTTTGTAGCATGAAATGTGGATCTTCAGGAATGAAGAAAAGTATCTCAATGATTATATAAAACAAAAATATAGTATTGTCTCCTTGGATTCATAGCATATGTAGATATAATAAGGCAACTACAGAATAAAGTAAACAATTGTGGCGTGGGGGTGAGGAATGAAGAAATGCAAATTTAGCTATACAGTTGCAAGGCTATTGCATTATACATGAAGTGGTAAAATAGTAACACTAATTAGACTATTAAGACTCTTTTGCTCTACTGACTGAACTAGCTGGACATCCACTAAGTCGACTATTAAAAGTAGGAGTTGTATATTCTAATTCTTAGAGCAATAACTTTAAAAAAAGTATAGTTATATCTTCCAAAAAAGAAAATAATAGCTTTTGCAAAAATGAGAATAAATAAAAATATAGGAAAAAGCTAATTTTGAATTGGTGATTCCTATTGTAGGAGTACCATAATTCTAAGATAAATAAATATAAATAAATGCACCTTTAGATATATCATAGTATCACCAAAGATGAATGAAATCAGAAAAAAATCCAATTTTATAACTAGCGCTCATGAAAATTTGGATGAAAACTTAATTCATATAAACAAAAAGACAGAAAACAAATTAATTAATATTTCAAATGTCAAGGGACTCTCAACCTAGAATTTAATATCCAGCTAAAGGATCATTAATGAAAATGGAAAAATAAAAACATTTTCTGACAGAGCCTAAAGGATTATAATTTTCATGACATTGACTGCATTGAATATTAAGAATGAACTTTCTTCAGAAGGAAATTGAAGTCCTAAGAAAGCTTATTGGTAATTCTAAGTAAACATTGACTATATAAACAGAAATAACAATAATTATTTTAGCAGGTGTGAAAAACAAAGTAGAACTAAAACACTCGACAATATCAGAAAGAAAGATGGAATTCAGTGGGGAGTTGTTTGGACTTCAACTGTTATATGGCTTTGTGTTGTTGGGATGATGGTAGTGATATTTCTTTTATAATTTAATAAGTGTAGGAGGAAAAATGAAATATAAGAGTAACTAATAAAATAATCCAAATATATTAAATATCATAATAGCTATAAAAAATATTATACTCCTCTTTAAACAATATCGAGTCCCACATTGGGAAAAGCACACAAAAAGCATATATACATTTTAAAAAAGTTTAATAATAGTTTCAATACACACACACAGGGAGAGAATATGAGAAAGAAAAGACTAATTGGTGTAGCAATATTACTATTAAACTGAATGGACCTTAAAGAACAAAGTATCATTAGGAATATGGGTTATTACATAATGAAATGATAAAATAAAAAAAAATCACCATAAAGATTAAACTAATTCTGAGTCTGTATGCATTTAAGATGTTACCTATAAACAGTAAAAAAGAAAAAAAAAAAAAAAGAAATCAATGAACCTGAAATAAAATTTTATAAATAAGAGAGTTGAATAATACAGTTGAACTAATGGATGTGTGTGTGTGTATGTGTATGTATGTAAATATTTAGAGAGAGACAGAGACAGAGGCACACACAGAGATAGAATCCTTAACACATTATTTAAAAACACATATTCTTTTCTAGTATATATTTATACTTAAGAAAATTAAAAATGTATTAATCCACCCAGCAAATTTTACAAATACCAAATATTATTCAGAATATTTTTTAGGCCATAATGATTTAAAAGTAGAATTTAGCTTTTTAAGAAAACTTATCTCCCCAAAAATCTGATTTTTAAAACATACTTCTAATAAGTAAAAGAAAAACATAATGAATATTACAAAATACTTATGACTAAAAGAAAAAAAATCACTACATATCATGTGTGTGATGTGTGTGTTAATAGTTAATATTAAAAATTTACAGGCCAAAATATTTATATTAAAATAAAAGATTAAAAGTAATAGTCTAAGCATTATATTTTAAATATTATAAAAAATGAAATAAGAAAGTAAAAAAGAAATAATATAGAAAACAAAATATAAAATTAGGAAACAAAAAGATTATTCAAATCTTTGTTATTAGTTTTTAATGAAACAAGATAAATGACTGAAGAGTTTATACAAGAAAAAAGAAAGAAAACAAAAACTATTAGACATATAAAGGGTGGCCAGGTTTGATGTCTCATGCCTATAATCCAGCACTTTGGGAGGCTGAGGTGGGAAGATTGCTTGAGCCAGGAATTTGAGACCAGCCTGGGCAACCTATCGAGACCACACATAAAAAAAAAAAAAAACCTTAAAAAAAAGTACCTGAGTGTGGTAGCACCTGTAGTCCTGTTTCCAAAAGATGAGGCAGGAGCAATGTTTGAGCTCAGGAGTAGAGGGTATAGTGAGTTATGATTGTGCCACTGCACTCTAGCCTGGGCAACAGAGTGAGACCTTGTCTGAAAAGAAAAAAAAAAAGATATATAAAAGGTGAAATTGAACTATATTATGTCAATCAATGTTAAATAAAGTGTACAATTATCTAGAAAATTATAACTTTCAAAAAGTAACTTAATGAGATATTGCAATCCCGAATAGACGTTTAATCATTAAGTTAATCAACTCAGCAGTCAAATTCAACCTACAAAGAAAAAAAACAATAATTACCAGGCCATGTGATAAAAATTTTTTCATAGTACAACTAGAATAAAAAAATACTATTAAAAAAAAGAGCTCCATCCCATGCTCTACCTGGAACTCATAGAAATCTGTAAATAATAAGGTGTAGTGAGAGAAAAAGAGAGATGAACAACTAGGAAAAAGACTGAGAGTGGCCAGCTTTACTAAAACTCATAATTCTATGATGAAGAATTAAATTTAGAGTTTAAATGAGGTGATTACGGGACTAAAGAAAGTAACTACCAATTTACACTATATGCAATAAATTATAGAACTCATAATTCCAACAGAAAGTTGGAAAATGTAAATTGATTTATAAAAAAATTGCGTCAGTTTTATAATGTTGTAAAGAAAATAAAGCCTAGATTCTACAATCACCAAGTTTGGTCCTAGCAAGAAGACCATAAACAGTATGCCTTTAGGGGAATTTATAACTTGTATATCTCCCCCATAAAGATAGCTTCCTTTCAGATTTTTGAGTGAACTAGTCATAGAGTAAGTAAAGAGCCCAGTACAAAGTACAACCTTCTTTTTTTTAATGACAGTCATAAATACTAAAAGCAGCAATACTATATTTAAATTTTAAAGTTGATGTTAGGGGATTTAAATGTTGAACTCTAGTGTGCCTCTTTTGAAGCATCTGACCATAATACAATACAAAAATACTAAATGCATCAAGGTATTTAATATAGAGTCAATTTTGACATTTACATGTACCTATATATTTTTGAGTTCGTAGAAGGACATACCTTTGCATATTACAAATGTTTATAGGTCACCATTAAAGTAAAATAGAATTGGAAAAATAAATATAGTAACATATACCCTATGTAAGAAATTAGTGAACATTGTGTTGTGATTATTTAACTTTTTTATTTCAGAATATTATGGGGGTACAAATGCTTTGGTTACATGAATTGCTTTTGTACAGTTTGAGTCCAGGTTATAAGTGTGTCCATCACCCAGATAGTATGCATTGTACCTTTTAGGGGTAAATTTACCCATTCCCCCTCCTCCTCCCCCCTGCTTGATTTCCATTAAATTTTACTATCATATGTGCACATGAGTTTTGATCTATTAGTTCCAATTTAGTGGTGAGGACATGTGGTTTTTGTTTTTCCATTCTTGTGATACTTCACTTAAAAGGATGGTCTCCAGTTCCATCCAGGTTGTTAAAAAATGTATTAGTTGACCATTTTTTATGGGTGAGTAATACTCCATGGTACACATATATGACATTTTATTAATGCACTCATATATTGTTGGGCACTTGGTTTGTTTCCACATCTTTGCAGTTGTGAATTGTGGTACTATAAACATTCGAGTACAAATGTCTTTTTTATAAAAATATCTTTTTTCCTTTGGGTAAATACCTAGGAGTGAGATTTCTGAATCAAATGGTAGGTCTAGTTTTAATTCTTTAAGCTATTTCCATATTACTTTTTTCACAGAGGTTGTACTAGTTTGCAGTCCCACTAACAGTGTATAAGTGTTTCTTTCTGTATCGATGCCAGGATCTGTTGTTTGGGGACTTTTTGATAAAAGCCATTCCCACTGGAGTTAGGTGATATCTCATTGTGGTTTTAATTTGCATTTGCCTGATAGTTAGAGATGCTGAACATTTTTTCATATGTTTCTTGGCCATTAGTCTAGCTTCTTTTGAAAAGCTTCTGTTCATGTCTTTTGCCCACTTTTTAATGGAGTTGTTTGATGTTTTCTTTCTTTTTTTTTTTATGGACAAGTTTGGTGGCAAATGATGTTTTCTTGATAATTCACTTAAGTTCATTGTAGAGTCTGGTTATTAGTCCTTTAGCATGCAAATATTTTTTCCCATTATGTAGGTCATGTATTCACTCTATTGATTGGTTCCTTGGCTGTTCAGAAGCTTTTTAATTAATCAGGTCCTGTTTATTTGTTCTTCTTGTTGCTGTGATTGCCATTGGGTTCTTCTTCATAAATTCTTTCCTTCTCCTGCCTGACTGCTCTGGCCAAGATTTCCAGCACTATTTTGAACAGAAATGGTGACTGTGGGAAAACTCCTCTGGTTCCAGTTCTAAGTGGGAATGCTTTCAATTTTTCCCCATTAGGCATGATGTTGGCTGTGGGTTTGTCATGTATGGCTTTATAATATTGAGGTATATACCATGTATGCCTATTATGTTAAGAGTTCTTATCATAAAATGATGCTGAATTTTGTCAAATGCTTTTTCTTCATCTTTCGAGGGGATCGTATGGTCTTTGTTTTTGCTTCTATTTATATGAAAAATTACATTTATAGATTTGCATATGTTGAAACATCCTTGCATCTCTGGGATGAAGGCATTTGATCATGATAGATTTTTTTTGATATGCAGCTGAATTCGGTTCACTAGGATTTTATTGAGAATTTTTGCATCTGTATTTATAAGGGATATTAGTCTATAGTTTTCTCTTTTTTTGTTGAGTTCTTTCCTGGCTTTGATATCACAATGGCATTGACTTCATAGAATGAGTTCGTGAGGATTACTTCCTTCTCTATATTATGAAATAATTTCTGCAGTATAGGTACCAGGTCTTTGTACATTTGGTAAAATTTGGCTGCATAACCATCTAGTCTGGAACTATTTTTGGTTGGAAGATTTTTTATTGTTGCTTCAATTTTGTTATTTGATATTGGTCTGTTCAGAAATGCTATTTCTTCCTGATTGAGCCTAGGGAGGTTGTGTGTTTCCAAGAATTTTTCCATTTCCTAAACATTTTTAAGTTTATGGGCATAGAGATTTTTATAGTGTTATTCAGAAATAATATTTTGTATTTCCATAGTATCAGCTATAATTTCTCCTTTTTCATTTTTGATTGAGCTTATTATGGTCCTTTCTTTTCTGTTTCTGGTTAATCTAGCAAGAAACTTGTCAATTTTATTTATCTTTTCCAAAAACCAACTTTTTGTTTCATTAATCTTCTGTATAATTATTTTGTTATCAATTTCATTTTGTTATTGACCTTAGTTATTTTTCTTCTGCTGGGTTTGGAATTGTTCACTCTTCCTTTTTCAATTCCTTGAGACTATTCATTAGATTGTTGATTTGTGATCATTCTGTCTTTTAGAGGTAGGCATTTATGGCTATACATTTTCCTTTTATGACTGCTTTTGCTGAATCACACAGATTTTGATAACTTGTGTCCCCTTTGTCATTTAGTTTGAAGAATCTTTTGATTTCCAACTTAATTTCCTCCTTAACTCAGTAGTTATTTATCAGTAGGTGGTTCAATTTCCGTGACTTTGCATATAGTTCAGTGTTCCTATTGAAATTGATTTTTAATTTTATTCCATGATGGTCTGAGAAGATACATGTTATAATTTTTTTTTTAATTTGTTGAGATGTTTTGTGGCCTAGTGTATGGTCAATTTTAGAGAACATTCTATAAGCTGATGAGAAGAATACATATCCAGTTGTTTGGGGGTAAAATAGTCTGTAAATGTCTGTTAGTCCTATTTGTTCTAGATTTCCTTTTAAGCCCAGCATTTCTTTGAATATTTTCTCCTTGGAGGATATGTACCATTCTGTCAGTGAGGTATTGAAGTCCCCAGCTACTATGATGCTGCTGTTTATCATTTTGTTTAGATCAAGTAGAGTTTGCTTATGAATTTTGGTACACCTGTGTTAGGTGCATAAATATTGAGAATTGATATATCTTCTTTTTGAATTTTTCCCTTTATCATTATATAATGACCATCTTTGTCTTTCTTTACTTTTGCTGATTTGATGTCTATGTTATCTGATATGAGAATGGCTATATCAGCTTTCTTTTGGTTTCCATTTACATAGAATATTGTTTTTTATCTCCTCACCTTGAGTCAAAATGAGTCCTTGTGGGTTAGATTTGTTTCATTGAGACAGGAGATACTTGGCTTGTATTTTTTTTATCTATTCAGCCAGCATATGTCTCTTGAGTGGAGAGTTCAAGCCATTCACATTTATTGAAAGAATTGACAAGTGTGGTGGATTTCTGTTCATCCTGTTGAGTAGAACTTTATTGCTTTTTTTAATCACTTGAGACTTTATGGTATATGGGTTCTGAGCTTTAACTTTTGAGTGATTTTATTCTAGTGAGTGACTATTGTGCTGATCCATCTACAATGCAGTTCTGAGTACTTCCTGCAGCACAGATCTGGTCTTGAGAAATTCCTTTAGTGTTTGCTTGTCTGAAAAACTCTTTGTTTTTCCCTCATATAAGAAACTCAGTTTTGCAGGATACAAAATTGTAGGCTGGCCATTATTCTGTTTAAGAAGATTAAGAATGGGGTCCCTGTCCCTTCCAGCTTGTAAAGTCTCAGTTGAGAAGTCTGCAGTTAGTCTGATGGGTTTTTCTTTGTAAATTACCTGTTGCTTTTACCCTATGACTCACATGACTGCCTCTTTAATGTTTACTGGCCAGTCTGATGATTGTGTGCCATGGCGATTGCCTCTTCGCTGTGAATCTCCCAGGGGTCCTTTGAGTTTCTTGTACCTGGATATCTAGATTTCTAGCAAGGCCAGAAAAATTTTTCTCAATTATTTCCTCTAATAGGTTTACCAACACTTATGTATTTTCTTCTTCACCCTCAGGGATGCTTATGATTCTTATATTAGGCATCTTTATATAATCCCATATTTTTTATAGGTTTCATTTGTTCCTCCTATTTCTCAGTTCTTTCTCCATGATTGACTTTTTTAATGCATGGGTGTTGTCTTCAAGCTCTGAGATCTTTTCTTCCACCTTATCTAGCCTATTCTTAAGGCTTTCCACTGTGTTATGTATTTCCTTGAATGAATTTTTCAATTCCAAAAGTTCCATTTGATTTTCTTTTATAACTCAATTTCCTTGGTAAATTTTTCCTTCATTTCCTGCATTGCTTTTTTGATTTCTTTGTGTTGGGTTTCTATTTTTTCTTGTATTTCATTAAGTTTCCTTTCAATCCATATTTGAAATTCGTCATCTGTCATTTCAGTCTTTTCATTTTGGTTGGTATCTATTGATGAGAAGTTGTTTTCTTTTGGGGCTGTCCTTTTACTTTGATTTTATTTTATGCTTCTGAAGCTGTTTCACTGATTCCTTCCATTCTGGCCTCTCAGTCAAGACCTGGGGGTGCAAGGCCTGGCTTATAGGTTCCCTGGTACACTCAATCCCTGAACATGCCAGGGAGAGGAGTACTGATCCTGATTTGTCTATGGGGTGCTCAAGCAGGTTTGGTGTACCTTTCAGGTTACGAAACATAACCTGCTGTCTGTCTTCACTTTTTCCCAACAGTGTGTAGTAAGTTAGGTTCCCCAATTTAATCTTGATGATGGTGGGTGGCACTTGTGAGTACAAATCAGCCACTCCCTGTTTGCTTGTGTTGGGAGGCAATATGCTTAGCTATGGGGTTGTTCCCCCTGTCATTGATTAATGTTTGCATGGAAGAGCCAGCTGCTGAGAAGGTCTTTTGTGCCCATGGTAAGCTCTGGCACCCCAGGTGGGGCATATGCATGCCACAGTCTGCTTGATCTCTAGTCCTCCTCAGATAAGGGGAGAATTAAGATAATCATGGCTGGATTGCAGGAGCTTGAAAGGCTTTGCAAAGCCTTGACAGGGCTCAGAATTTGCTTTTCTGGCCACTAAGGGGAGTTGCTAGTAGGAGGGTCAGGACCAGCTCTCCAAACCAGGAGGTCTGTTCACAGGGGAGGGGCCTAAATGCCTATATGCTAAGACTCAAGGCTGGGATTTTTGGTTTTGTTTTTTTTTTTTTTGAGACAGAGTCTCGCTTTGTTGTCCAGGCTAGAGTGAGTGCCGTAGCATCAGCCTGGCTCACAGCAACCTCAAACTCCTGGGCTCAAGCAATACTCCTGCCTCAGCCTCCCAAGTAGCTGGGACTACAGGCATCTGCCACCATGCCCGGCTAATTTTTTCTATATATTTGTAGTTGTTCAGCTACTTTCTTTCTACTTTTAGTAGAGATAGGGTCTTGCTCTTGCTCAGGCTGGTCTCGAACTCCTGAGTTCAAGCAATCCTCCTGCCTCAGCCTCCCAGAGTGCTAGGATTACAGGCTGAGCCACCACGCCCGGCAGAGGATACGTGTTACACAGGCAACATAAATACCAACAGAGTTAAGGCTTTGAGATATGGTGCAGCCAAAAGTCTGAAAGTGGGAGTGCAGAGTCGGGTGTGTTCTCCTGACCGTGAGGATCAGGGAGCACTGGAGAAGCAAAGGCTGAAGTACTAACAAGAAGCGTATAGTCAGGGGAACTGCAAATTAACATTTAGGGATAAAAGATGGGAAAACCAATTATGTTATTTCAGGGGAGTCAGGAATGATGTCAGTATGCTGGGTAGAAGGGAAAACTGTAGGAGGTAGATTTTTTTTAAAAAGATGAATCGATTACTCAATGGAGTATAAATGTTGTTAATGGATGAAAGGAATTTCATGGTAGATATATGTGGATGTGACAACATGTGTTCATAAGTCTGTGTGGTGTGTATGTATATGCATGCACATGCAAATGTATATGATGAGAAAATTTGGGAATAAGAAAAAGAAAGACTGGAGAGTTAGTAAAGGCAGTATATTTTTCTTATAGAAATTTCTTGTATTAACTGAATAAAACTTGGATGTTGGAGTAAAGTGGAATGAGCTGAATTTCCAAAATTTACTTAATGTTGTTATATGAACACAGGTAGTCCTAGTAGTCCTAAAAGCAATTCAATCTTAAGAAGTTTTTATTTCCACTAACCAACCAATTATACCTATCTAGTCATTTGGAGTCAATGGTTTTTATTTGTGACAATAACCCTTGAACCAACATAATACCTCATTGAGTTTAATAAACAAAATCTCTAACGTAAATCATTATCTCTATCTTTGGCAAGTACAAATTTACAATGCCATTGAAAATTGAATGCAGAAATGCACAGAGCAGAATGGAGGAGAAAAGGAAATGAAGAATCTTATAATTTGGCTTGCAATCACTATTGATGCCAACCTTTTCTGTAACAATAACAAAGAAAGCACATTATATTTAAGTATAACAAAACTTCATGTTCTTGTTGTAGTTTTCTAAATCAAAGACTAAGTTCACCAAAATGAAACATCTCATTTGTCACTGTTCTGCAGATGTTGCTATTGACCTGGCTTCTCACTCTGGATACTGGAATAGGGATGGAAACAACTGTTTGGTCCACTAGTTTGTAAGAACCTATCTAAACCAGATCCTCACAGAAATGAAAATTTTAACACCATTCAAAAACCAGCAATATTATAATATCTTTAAACATTTTAGTCAGCCATATTTAACATTTTCTACTATATCACGCATATAACTTAGACCCAATTCTTTTTTGACTTTATACTGTATTAAAAATCATTTTCCTGTTTCTAAATTTATTTTAAATAATCACTTTAAATAGCTGAATATTCCCTTACTTATTTGCGAATGTATTCTTTGACTCAGTTCCTTAATTAAAAAGTTAATTGAGGCCGGGCACGGTGGCTCACGCCTGTAATCCTAACACTCTGGAAGGCCAAGGCGGGCGGATCGCTTGAGGTCAGGAGTTTGAAACCAGCCTGAGCAAGAGCAAGACCCCGTCTCTACTATAAATAGAAAAAAAATTAATTGGCCAACTAATATATATAGAAAAAACTAGCCGGGCATGGTGGCGAATGCCTGTAGTCCCAGCTACTTGGGAGGCTGAGGCAGCAGGATCGCTTGACCCCAGGAGTTTGAGGCTGCTGTGAGCTAGGCTGATGCCACGGCACTCACTCTAGCCTGGGCAACAAAGTGAGACTCTGTCTCAAAAAAAAAAAAAAAAAAAAAGAAAGTTAATTGTAACACATAACACTCTCAATATATTAATAATAAGTCAATTTGAATAGAAATATAGAAAATAATTTTGTACATGCAACACACACATAGATATAAGACCCGTGGAATTGATCTAAAGCTCTGATGTTAACTGCTAAATCTTCCTAATGAAAATTGATGAAACCTTCAGTCAGTTGTGGCTCTGGAGAATGTCTCTGTTCTGATTCCGGGCTAGGTTGGCATATTCTGTTATTCAGCCCTCAATAATCTACTAACTGATTTCTACCTGCCTCACCACTCCACAATACCATTAAAATAAATTTGCAGAGAATTATTTTCTATGTTTGCAAATATTTAAAGACCATTTTTTAAAGTAAAGCATGTGTCTTATAACTGTTTGTGAAAATACTGTTTGTACAGTGTTTGTAAAGCTCCACTTCAATTTCTATTTGCTACTATACACATCTGAGAAGTTCGAAAATTTCAATGTGCCTATGGTAGATGACTAGAAATGCTAAGTAAAGCCCTTTTTTTTGGTACTGTTACAGTGGCAGGATTTCATAGTCCTCCTTGCCACTTGACAGGATGAAAACATCTTCTACTACTGGTGCAATCTGGAAGAAAAAAATGTTTTTCTTAACTTGGACATCCTATATTTACATTTTGTGTTGTGTCACCAACATTCTCCTAAGTGGCTATAATGGTTCTTGAAAATAGTCAAATTATTACTTGGGGATTTATGTTTTAACTACTTGACACTGTAAATATATAAATTAAACTTAATCTTCTTTACAGTTCACAGCACAAATATAAATATAATTTATTCCCCAGACTAAATAAATATCCCCGTCATTATCCAGAAAAAATTAGAAATAGTCACATATGAACAGTAATCAGTCTTCTCTCAGAGAGTAGGCCTCTACAAGTAAATGAGAAACTTTTTCTAGATTTAGCCTGGCAGAGTCAAAATGGTTTATTTAGGGAATGTTTATCCAAAAAGATAGAGATGATAAAAAAAAAAATAGAGGAGAAATGCGTTGTAAGCCTTTCTTGCTGGTCTCTTACCATTGGTTTGGGTTTCATGGTTTTCTTCATTTTATTATAATATAAATAATTATTTAAAACAGTGGCATGGACTAGACACAGTAGCTCACACCTGCAATCTCAGTGCTTTGAGAGGCTGGGGCAGGAGGATCAGTTGAGACCAGGAGTTCGAAACTACATTGAGCTGTCATGGTGCCACTGAACTCTACCTGGGGCAACAGAAAGAGACATTGTTTCCAAAAATAACAACAACAAAAAACAACAATGGCATGTTCTTTGTCTTCTCCAGTCTGCAATAATCAGGATTGAACTAAAATGCATAGTCATCCTAAGAAGGCTCATAATCTAATACCTCTTCAAACAAATATTGTCAAACTACTGTTCAACAATTTTGATATGGAAGATGACAGGACCTACAAGGGGGTAGAAAGGAAAAGAAAGAGCTGTGCATGGCAATACTATATTGTCTTGAGGACATCTCCAAACTCCAAGCTCCAAACTTAAATTTTCCACTTAGCAGAAGATGAAAATTTCCTTGGAAGAAGAGTTATAACAACAGGTGGGATTGGGGAGTGGGAGCAAAAGCTCACCTGAAGCATTCCATCTTCAAACTATTCACGGAACTTTCCATGAACAGAGTTCTAGGGAATGCAATTTTTCATACATTTCTGCTGTTTAACTGCTTAGAGACTATTGATCAAGTTCCACACTGGTCTTCCTGTTAACCCAGTTATGATATTTTCAGCATTAATCTTAGTTGTCTGAATTCTGAGACAATTATAATTTCTATGTCTTGTAAGCATTATGCAAATGATGTTTTTTAAAATGTCTTTATCTGCTCAATATACAAATTGTAGTTTAAAAATTTAGAGATTGAGAGGAGCTATAAGCAGTGTCAATCCTAAACACTCCTTCAGCAATCCTTTTTTTCCTCACACAGAGCCCCACAGCAGAACTGCTTTTCCTGGATTATTTTCACCTGCTAATCCCTTCAACTAAGATTTGTAACAGCTTTGCTTACTCCTTTGTAATTTACCCTTTTGGTGTCATATATCTTCAGAATAATGGTGGTGGATTTGATGAATGATAACACAATGGGAGGCAGGTGAGTTCCTTGGTAATTTATTTGCATTATTGAATTAAATTGACATAAAATTTAGACTGGGCCAGCAGTGAGTTTTTTTTTCCAATGGGCTGGCCATCTGAAATCCCTTGTGTAACATCAGGTAAGAGACTTACAAATATATCTTTATTAATGAAATCAAAGACCTTCTAAAAGATTTCTGTATAAATCCAGGTAGGCCATGATTCAGCCACCTATGAATGTCATTTACTCTCTCTGTGCTCTGGAGAAGTCATGAAGCCTCTGTAAGTCTCAATCTCCTTGTTGTAAAATGTAGATATTAATACTACCTACTTTATATGAGGGTTTTGAGTGTCAAATGAAAAATTCACATAAAGTACTTAGTACAGTCTGTGGAAAACAGAAGGCATGTAATAAATATTACCTATTATTATTGATGTTATTTTTACCAAGTAATCATTAAAATAGTTAGAATCCTGTTGGCTTAATGGTTAAATTTAACATATTCTGTATGCAAATATTATAGGAAATAAAAACAGCAAAATTTAAAAGTAGGTAACTTTTGAGGTATCTTCAAACCCTGGGGTCCAATGACTCTACGATTCATATAATTATGAATTATACGGTTGAATAAGTGTCCAGTCACAAACAATCCTAAATACAATTTTATTGTATTTTTCGATTTTCCCTTTCTGTTTGTTGATCTCTAACAGTAACTTGATGGAATGCAAAAGCCACGAAACTCTTGTGTCAATTTCCTTAGTCTTACTTGGGTATCCCGTATAACAAATGTTGGGGCAACTGCTTTATTGATGTTGAGAAAGTGAAAGTAAAATCACCACTGAAACAAATGGAGGTTGATGATCCCCCATCACTTCGGATGACATAATTGTTAAACAGCATTTCTTTGGGGATGTGTTTGCTGTCGAGTCCTATTGACATCAGTGAGGATGCCTTCATTATCTGGTCACCCTGACTGGGTGTTCCTGCAGTGCAACGTAGAAAGTGCTTCTGCCAGTACATAGCAGCAATTTGATGATTTTAATGTTTTTGCTCTTTCAAAACTCAGTTTTTTTGTTTTTTTTTTTCTAAATAGCCAAAGGCAGTAAGGCCAGACAGGCTGTCTGATTATTTGGTTTACGAATCAAACTAAACTCCTAAGTCCAGTTATCATCTTTTTGACAGATTTTGAAACAGACCACCAGAGCTACACTACAAACTGTCAAAAAAAAAAAAAAAATTGCGTTTCAATTCTATAGCTTCCCCAAGGCCTGGTTACCATTTGGTATTTTTAACTCACTTATTGAATTTTCCCTCAGATGGTCTGGGTTTCTGAGAATTGTCAAGCTGTTCTATTAGCAAGGAAAGCTTGTTTGTAAACAGCAATGAAAATATGGTTCAACAAGAATTATGTCAATTCACTAATTTTCACCTCTCACTGCAGTATATGTCATATTTGGGCATGACAGTCACTTGGCTCAGAGTGATCAATTTCTGTAGAGTTCTTGGTGCAATGAGTAGAAATAAAAGTAAATTGAGTTTCATTTTATTTTATGTCAAATTTAAATATTTTGTTTCAAACCATATGTATATTGCAAAATTATTTTACATATTATATTAATAAAATGTAGTAGCTTTCTAAACAGAGGAAACTTTTAGAATACATTTTTTTACCTAAAAAATGATGAATGACAGTAGTAATTGTGGTTTACACACTTTGACATATTTTATTTTTAGGGCATTATTTATAGTTTCTTGTATTCCATCCAAAATGTAAATGCTATAGAATGGCCAATTACTAATGGCCCTAGAAATGCAAGAAATTTACAGATTATGAGTAATCTAGATATAAATTAAACAAAGCAAGCCAAGATTCTATATATGTGGCTAAAAGTTTTTTTAAAATCTTTTTTTAAAACAGAAAATGAGGTAGACTTCTAGAAGTACATTTTAGAGAATATAGAGCATAATACATTCATTTTACAGATATGTGGAAACTGCACTAAAGACCACGATTAACTCACTCATAGTCATATCTGTAACATCAAAGCCACAGCTATCCTAATCCCCAGCTCTGTATAGTTGGCCATCGGCTCATGCTACCAGCAGGGAATCATTTATTAATTCCAACTCTGCCAACCCAGACTAATGGATGCAATAATGAAGTTAACTGAGAAGCGTTCTGGTAACCACTCACCAATTACAACTTTTCTAAGACTCCCTTTACATTTGGAAATTTCTTGCAAAAAATAGAAAGACAATTTAAAACAAATTTACAATCTGAAACTTTGCTTTCTCTGAGAGAGAAAAATTGCTGTAGAAACAATTTAGTGTTCTGATATGATTTTTGTTTATGTGACTTTGGTGAGAGACGACGTGGAAAGGTAAAACTGAAAGGGGGAATATTTTGTACTTTAAGAATGGTAAGTTGAATTTTGTAGCCATAATGTTCTTCTTTATCTGAACTTCAAATGGACATCCAGCTGGCCGCAGTTAGTTCCACAGCATTACTATTTTTTACATATTTGTGTATGTGGATATACATGCAAATGTATGATAAAAATATGCAGGAAAATTAGAGAGAAGAAAATTGTTCATAGGAAGTTTCATATTCGTTTTGTATGTAAGTCATTTCCTTATAGCATTTCGGTGTTAATTCTTGACTTCAAAGTTCTTTTACACTTCGTTTTTAAAGATCATGAGCTCTATACTCATACTCTTCCCCTCTCCTTTAAGTATGTAGATGTCTCTCCAAAAATCCACACTGTGGCCATTGGCCATAAAACGTAGTGATAGAAAAAAAACCAATTATCTGGAGTGCTGTGTGGTTACCATATTAATATTCCCTGTCATTTTTATTCAGGTGCATGAATGATGTACTCTGTAACTTGTTTGATAGTCAATGACAGTGTGACTATTCTAATTAAAATGTGTCAGTTCAAATAAACATTATGGAAATATATAACAATTTTAAATGCAAATTGAATAAGATGATTTGTCTTTATACCAGTTGCTGAGGTGTATTTTATTATCTGGATTGGGGAAAAAAACAATCTTTTTCTATATTGTGATGATTCAGGATGAATTAGTTACAGCAATAGTCCTTTCAAGAATTTTCCAGAAACTCTTTGACTACTTTGATCAATTCTCTCAGAAAAGGAATGGAAAAGACGGAACAAAGGCAGAGTATTTGCTTGATATTTATTCCATGTCCAGCAGACCAATTTGAAATATGCAGTCTACAGCTCAATATTTATTGTCTGCCACACATTAATAGAAATATGACATATGATATGCCATATAATGCCCCACATATCCTAATGCAGAAATTCAGGAGTAAGATCAATTATTCTTAATCATTCCTTAATTGGTTGCAATAAAATACAGCAACATATTAGTGTTGTGCATTCTTGAAGCTTATAACAAAATAATTTTTTTATTGGTTTCCTCTTAATTATGCTCTTTTGAGTCAAATTATTAGAGGATTTTGTGGCAGTATTAAATCAGCAAATTTGTTTATCACATAAGACAAATATTTAAAACACTCAGTAACTCAAACTCAGATAATATACACCCACTTCAAAGAGATTTGCTAAGTGAAGTATAATTTTTTCTTTGCAGTCACCTGCTCTCAGTCTCGCTTCCTCTGTCTCCCTGTCTCTTCAGATCAGCAGCATGGCTACTGTTTTACAAAGTAAACTTTTCTTCATCGTAGCGTTGACAGTGTCTACAACTCCCTAATATTTATTTGACCCCTTAATATTTTGAGGCAAAAGCTGCTTTAACAAATGAACACGTAGAAGATCATACGATTCTTGCTACTACGTTTTCATTAATTCCAGCAGGGTGTTTGAACATGTGTCTGGGAAGTTTGCTTTCTGAATAGGTTCTAGCAGAGCCTAAAAACTGCTGGCCTGCACGGCTGCCCTGCAGCAGTTCTCATTTAGTTCCCTTGAATTGACAAAATGCGTTTTTGAAGCTGTGTACAACGTTAAGCCAAAAGCAGCAGAAGTTGATCTAACTTGAAGAATGTAAAACAAAAGCAAAAATTTGGATGTTCTCTTTGGAGTCACCTGCTGGTGTGATGGAGGCAGGAGTCTGGAAGACAAGTAAGTGAGATGTTACAGGCCAGTTTCGTATCCTTGAGGAGAGAAGAGCTGAATGGGATGAAGTTGGACTGTTTTGCATTAGGGCGTTGTGTTCCGGCAGTAGCCAAGTGACACCAGACAAATTAACACTGAATTCCCAACATTTAGGAACTGTGCTTAAGGGGATGATTGACAACCAAGGCCAGCAAACAGGAGCAGAGAAAGCAGCAAATGGCTACCAAGTGGAGCATTGAGCAAGTCCCATCAGGAGTGAAAGCCGTAAGGCCCACTAAGAGAGTTCGTACTAATCCGCATTTGTCAGGGCATTCTGGAATGTTACTAGAGTTTCCTCTGCATGGTTTGGCTTAAGGGTGGCTGGGGATATAGCAGCTAGCTGACATGATTGGTCATAAATTGAGTGAGAACAATAGCTTTTAACTGTTTTAGTTATCAAAACTACTGTCTCAAATCCTTATGTTACCTCTATGAAAGTCACAGGAGGCCACCAGTATAGTGGTTGACAGCCAGCCTTCTATCACGATGTTGAGATCATTGGTCCTGCCTAGTCTTCATTCAACAACACGACCTGCATTTATTTCACCTCACTCTAAGCTTCATTCATTAATTCCAATTCTTCAAAGGTCAACTTTTTCTCTAAATTAGCTAAAAGGTTTATATACATCAAAACATAAATTTGGAACTAATAAAAATAAACATTTGGGCCAGGTACGGTAACTCATGTCAGCACGTACTATTCTCTACCTCCCTCAAACACCTCTCTCTTCCCCCCCCACTTTTATATATAATAATCATAATTACTGCTTATACATTGACGTAACTGAATTTTTTTCCGTGTATCAACTTTGTGTTAGATCCTGTCCCTTTGGGTCCTCCTCAAGTCTTTTTGTGTGCTAGGATCAATTATGATACTCCAGGTATTTTTCTGTTTGTGTTTTGACTGACAAAAATATAATTTGAACTTGACCTTTCATTCTATTCTTACCATTTATCCAGTTACTTAATAATTACTTTATAGTTTAAGGGATTTTTAATCTGATACTTTTTAGTTTCTTTTTACCACCTAAATTACATGTAAAATTTTGGATTATGCTCACATGTGCATTATTATAGGGCCCATCAATTTCATGAGATTTTCAAAGCTTTTAGTGAGCTTTTCTAAATATCTCACATAACACATAGGGACAATTAACAAAATCATGAACTAAAATGTCCCTTGATTATCCAACTAATCACATATTGAATCTAACAATTTTCATTATATGCAATTATCCCTCCCAAAAAGCTTACAAATAATCTAACATTCAAATTAGCTTCATGTTTCTTCTTATTGGTATTTTTTATTATAACCAGTAAAAAGATGAAAATCCTAGGTTAATATTCAGTGTGGCAATATTATTATCAATGATATTGACTGCATAAAAAACTACTGACGATATGAATAATGAAGAAGATAATATACAGAAGGAAACAGAAATACTTGTCTACTTGATTTTGCTGAAAACTTTTTAGTTATTTATATACCACCATATAGGCTTTTTTTTGTCCACATATGAACTATTAATGGTAGCCACATTTTTAAAAAATACGACAATCTCATGGAAAATGTTATTTTTTCCATTAGAACTCAAGCTATTAAATCCATTATCCATTTTTGTTTCCTTGTCAATGCAATCTGTCTCTTTGCTTTGCCCCTATTAATGCCACATTGAAAAATTGAATCTGTTCCCTAAGTTAGTCTCTAACCTCTTTTATTATTTGAAAGAGAGTTTAGTGCTTGGAAACTTGCTTGGGGAAATAGAATTCCCTTCTTAAAATTTTCCATTGCACAAACATCAGTATTGCAGGCATGTTCACCAGTGAGCCCCTGGCCTGCTTTTGAAAAATTACTGAACAAAATGACTGAGGTCAATATAGGGCTTCTCGGAGGCTCAGCTAATTCATATGTTACAGGTGACGCTGATCCCTTCAGACTAAATGAAAAGCCACTGCTTTCTAATGCCTACTGATGTGGCAGGTAGGAGAATGGGGGTGGGGAGAGTTTGTCTAGTCTATGGGCTTCGTAGACCTAAATAAAACCACCTTACTAAACTCAATGCCAGTTGCAGATATCTTCAAATATATTCCTTTTTCAGTTCAAAATAGATTCTGTTTCTCCATATAAAAATATTGTATTTATTCCTTAACAAAATTATTGTTCTTTGTTATGTACAATATAAATATGGGATGATCTAGAATAATTTGAATGCTAAGCATTGAACCTGTCCTCTGGATGAAGTAATTGGAAAAAAAATAAAAAAATGAAGGCTTTTTTTCCCAGGTGCATGGGAATATAGGGTAGACTAATTAGCAAATTTCCACCATCTCAGCCACCCTGAACTCTGATCTGTCTCCTGGGGTGCTCACCTCAGTGAGACCACTCTGCTCTGCTTTGGATTTTCCTACCTACACCATGGTCCTAAAGATTGGACTGCTCCTCTAGGCAAAAAGCCAGGGTGATTGCAAGACTCACATCGCTTGATTTATTTTTGAAGGGCCATAGTCTTGTACTTCCTGCTCTCTAATGCTTAAAAAGAGTAGTTTCATATATTTTGTTTTATATTTGTTTACAGTGGGAAAGGAAGTCCATTCCCATTGAGTCTCTCATGACAAAAATCAGAAATCCCTACTTTCATTTTTGCATCGGAAACTTTTAAAGTGAATTACCACTCTTCATATAGAAAGGTGCACAAGTCATAAACGCACAGATTAATTTTTATTAAAGAAAGATACTCATATGTAGCACCCAGATTAAGAAATAAAACATTAACAACACTGCATAGCCTCCTAAAACCTGCTTCACAACCACTATAACCACTATTTTGATTTCTAACACCATTGATGAGTTTTGCCTATTTTTGAACTTTATGTACAGTACACACTCTTTAGTGCCTGACTTCTTTTGCTCAACATTATATTTTTTTGTTAGCTGTGTTATTGCATGTGGTTCATTAATTTTATTGCTGCAGAATATTCTAGGCTATTCCATTGTATATACACACCACAATTTAGCAGTCCCTGGTTTGGACCTATTACTAACATGCAGCTATAAACATTCCTGTATGATCGTTTCGAGAGCACCTAACATATTCTGTTAGGTATCTATCTAGAAATTAAATTGTTGTGTTATAAAGTATATGTTCCTTTAAGACAAGTCATACTGCAAAGTATATTTTAAAATAATTTTTCTACAAGCCCATTAACAGTTTATAATATTTCCATTTGATCTACATCTTCAGAAACACAAGCGTTTTCAGTCTTTTTAAATTTTAGATATTTGGATCAGTGTGTACTAGCATTGTAGGGTGGTTTTAAATTCATTTACCTGATAGCTATTAAAGTTGAGCATGTTTTTAACATGTTTACTGGCCATATTCTCGTTAGTGAAGTGACTGTGTAAGTCCTGTGCATTTGGTATTTGTTTGTCTCCTATTTGTGGCATTGATTTGTCAGAATTCCATTAATACTTTGATATGCATCATTCATCAGATATATATATTATAATATAAATATCTTCTACTATATGGCTTGTTTTCTGACTATTTTAGTGATATTTTGATAATTTTTAAAATTTTAATTCAGCGTAAGTTGCTATTTTTTTTTTACTGTTTGGTTTCTTATATCCTTTTTAAGCTTCGCTTAAGCCAGTCTAACATTGATACCCCCAATTTTTTTCTAAAAAGTTTTGTTGCTATACCTTTTACATTCTGAATTTGATTTTTTAAATGGGTGAAATAAGGTTCTTGATTCATTTTTTCAATATGGGTATACAATTGACTTAGAACATTTTATTGAAAAGATCATCTTTATTCCAGTGTGCTGAAGTCTCACCTTGTGATATGTGTGCGTGAGTCTGTTTCTGGATTTACTATTCTGTTTCCATGTTTGCTTTTCTATCTTTGCACCATTTCTGCACTTTTAATTTTTTAACCTTCACCATAGGTTGGTTATATGGCAGTATGCATTCTCTGTCTTTATTTTCATCTGTAAGAATTCGCTGGCTATTTTTGGTACTGATATAGTTAGGATATTTGTCCCCAGGAAATTTCATGTCAAAATTTGATCCTCGGCATTGGAGATGGGCCTAGCAGGAGGCATTTGGCTTATGGGGGCAGATACCTCATTAAAGGCTTGGTGCCCTGCTCACTGTAATGAGTGAGTTCTCTCTCTGTTAGTTCCCATGAGAACTGATAGAAAGAACCTAGTACCTTTTTCTGTCCTCTCTCATCATGTGATGCCCACTCCCCTTTGCCTTCTGCTACCAGTGAAAGTTTTCTGAAGCCCTCACCAGAAGCAGATGCTGGCATCATGCTTCTTATACAACCTGCAGAACTGTGTGCCAAATAAACCTCTTTTCTTTATAAATTACCCAGCCTCAAGTATTCCTTTAAAGCAATGCAAATTGACCAAGGCCAGCACTTTATATTTTTATTTAATTTTTAGAATTAGCTTGTCAACATCTACCAGAAAATGCTGGAATGTTGATTTTGGATTGCATTGAAATTATATATTATTTTGGGAAGAATTGATATCTTTACAATATTGAAAACTTTTAATTAGTGAACATGAGTATCCTAAAGTTCATTCCAATGCCTATAGATTCTATAGTGTTATCCCTCTATTCAGTTATAGAGTTGATTTTTTAAATTGAGGTAAAATATACATATATAATTTATGATCTTTGCCTTTTTTAAGTGTACCATTTTTAGTGGTAATAAATACATTTATATTCTTTATCTTTTTCCCTTCATTCCCCCTTTTCCTCCTTTTCCCAGACTCTGGAAACCACCAATCTACTCTCTATCTTCATGACATCCACTTTTTTTTAGCTCCCACAAATGCATGAGAACACATCATATTTGTCTTTCTGTGCTTGGGTTATTTCATTTAACATAATGGCTTCCAGTTCCATCCACGTTGCTACAAATGACAGGGTTTCATTCTTTTGTATGGCTGAGTAATATTTCATTGTGTATATATACTACTTTTTCTTTATTCATTCATCTATTGATAGGCACTTAGGTTGATTTTATGTTTGGGCTATTATGAATAGTGCTGTAATAAACATGGGAGTACAGATAACTCTTTTATACCTTAAATTCCTTTACTTTTCAGTATATACCCAGTAGTGAAATTTCTTGATCATATGATAGTTCTATTCTTAGTTTTGAGGAGCCTCCATGGTGTTCTCTATAGTGGTTGCACTAATTTACATTTCCATCCACAGTGTACAAGGGTTTTCCTTTTCCACACCCTCATCAGTATCAGTTGTTGCCTGCCTTTTTCATATAAGCCACTTTGTCTGGGGTGAGATGACATCTGATCATGGTTTTGATTAGCATTTCTCTGATGATTAGTGATGTTGAACATTTTTTCACATACCTGTTGGCCAGCTGTATGTTCTCTTTTGAGAAATGTCTGTTCACATCTTTTGCCCATTTGTACTGGATTATTTGATTTTGTGCTAATTAGGTGTTTGAGTTACTTATATATTTTGTTTTTTAATACCTTCTCAGATGGATTGTTTGCAAATATTTTCCCACATTCTGTGGGTTGCTCTCTTCACTTTGTTGACTGTTTCCTCTGCTGTGTAGAAGTTTTTAACTAGATATAATCCCACTTATCTATTTTTGCTTTGGTTGCCTTTGTTTTAGAGACCTTACACAAAATATTTTTGCCCAGACCAATGTCCTAGACAGCTCCCCCAATGTTTTCTTATAGTAGCTTAATATTTTTAAGTGTTATATGTAAGTATTTAATCCATTTTGATTTTATTTTTGAGTATGGTGAGAGATAGAGGGTCTAGTTTCATTCTTCTGCATATAGTTATCCAGTTTTCCCACCACCAGGTAATGAAAAGACTCTCCTTTTGCCATTGTATTTTCTAGGTGTCTTTATCAAAGAGGAGTTCATTATAAATGTGTGGATTTATATCTGGATTCTCTATTTTGTTTCACTGGTCTATGTGTCTATTTTTATGCCATTACAATGCTGTTTTGGTTACTGTAGCTTTGTAGTAGATTTTGAAGTCAGTTAGTATGATATCTCCACCTTTGTTTTTTGTTTTTTTGGGTTTTTTTGCTCAGGATTGTTTGTGTTATTTGGGGTCTTTTGTGGTTCCATATAAAATTTAAAGTTGTTTTTTTTTAATTTTTGCAAAGAATGTCATTGGTATTTTGATACAGATTGTATAGAATCTATAAATTTTGGGGGTAATATTGTCATTTTAATAATATTAATTCTTCTAATCCATGAGAATTGAATATCTTTCCCTTATTTTGGGTCCTCTTCCATTTCTTTCATCAGAGTTTTATAGTTTTACTTGTATAAATCTTTCACTTATTAGGTCTGATTGATTCCCAGTTATTTTATATTTTTGTAGCTATTGTAAATGGGATTACTTTCTTGATTCCTTTTTCACAGAGGTCATTTTGAGCATATATAAATGCTTCAGATTTTTGTATGTTGATATTGTATCCTGCAACTTTCTTGAATTTTTAAATCAGTTCTGATAGTTTTTGGATGGTGCCTTTGGCTAATTTGACTTCTTCTTTTCCAGTTTGAATGCCTTTCTCTTACGTAACTGCTCTGGATAGGACTTCCAGTATTATATTGAATAATAGTGGTGAAAATGAGCACCTTTGTCCTGTTCCAGTCCTTAGAGCAAAGGCTTCAATTTGTTACACTTCAGTCATAAGAGAAAAATCTTAGAGTTTCTTTATAATATTATAATGCTCCAGAGAGAGTTTGTCCATTTATACCAGTCATATAGAGAATAAGTTGATCATCTTCTAGCACCTTCAACTGAAATATTTGTTTATTCATCACAGCTCTTCTCTCACAGAGATTTACCTCTTTGGTACCACAAGACTGCCAAAATCTCCATTCTCACTTTCAGAAGCATTCAAGTTAGCCTTTAGCCATCTGCCATGCATAACTTCAAAATTCATCAAATATCTTTAAAGAAATATGAATTTGTGTTGGTGGTTTTTAATACTACAATTATGCTATTCTAATCTAGCAAGACTATCAAAAACTCTACAAATATCTTTTCCCCCATTAGTGGACTTTGCCTGGTCCAATACTGAATTTCTAATCCTTTTCCAGTGTCTAGAGTTGGTAACTATTCCAGAGAAAAGAAGCTGTAGATCATCAACTTTTCTCTCAAAATATCCTTTCTCCAGTGTCATAACACTTAGTATTTACTTTGTTTCAGCAGTTTCCTATGCTTTTAAAAACATATCTAGATTTTCTAACTTTCATAGTAGAAATAACACCATGCCACAAATGACTACTTCATAGTATATCAATTATATGAAGAAGAAACCACATATTTTTATCTAACACTGACTGTGTTTGGAATGATTTTTAGGTATCATGTCATTTAACAGAAAGCCCTTCTATAAGAAGTTATTATGTGCTCAGTTAACATTCTAAGATTTTTGGTAAGGAAACACATAGGTTAATGTTCTTGTAAATTGGTCATTGAATCTATCTCCCATACAGAAAAACCAAGTTGGTCTATGTCTGGCATAGGGACATTAAATCAATCATGGTAGAATTTTAGGGTTTCCATTTGTCCTTAGAAGGATTATAGGGTTGATGTCAGAAACACTGAGCAAATAGAAGACTACTGACTCTTCCTCTTTCTATAGACACACTGCAAAAATACCTACATATGGATCAGTTTTCTCCAAGAAAAAAACAGAATCCACTTCTTAAGAGATTCCTACACACCAGATGACTGAGAAAATATCAACATCAAAATGGATAGGAAAATCAAAGATACACTTATAAACTAGTCCACCCTGAGCACATTTCCTTATAATTTGCCCAACTCTCAGCTTCTTCTTGATAGGTGAGGGGCTTATACCACACCTATAGTGCCCAACTTTTACAGTCCCTGCCAGAGGAGTTGGCTTTTAAATTACAGTGCGTAAGTAACAGCAGGTATAGGGCATCAGAGGACTTCTCACAAGCAAAAAGAACAAAAGGGTTCTAGATTAAAGACAAGAAAAGATTATTGAATTTGAAGACAGGTCATTAGAAATCATTCAATACAAGGAGCAGACTGAACATAGCTTAAAAGACTTATGGGACACCATCAAGTGAAATAATATATACATTATTAGTGTACAAGAAGGAGAAAAGGGAGAGAAAGTAACAGAATACATATTCAAAAAATAATGGCAGAAACTTTCAAAATGAAATGAAGAAAATAGAAATCCAGATCCAAGAAGTTTGACAGACACCAGATAGTATTAATGCAAAGAGAACCACACCAAGACACATTATAATTAAATTGTCAAAAGATAGAATATTGGAAGCTACAAAGGAAAAGTGACTTGTTACATACAAGGGGACTTCTATGAGACCATCAGAAGATTTTTCAATGGAAACCTTACAGGCTAAAGGAGAATGGAATGGTATATTTCAAAAGATGAAAGAAAAAAACTTCCAAGTAAGAATACTATACCCAGAAATCCTGCTCTCAAAAGTGAAGGAGAAATAAAAAGTTTCTAAGACAAAAGCTGAGGGAATTTGTCACTGCTAGACATGCCTTACAAGAAATACTGAAAGGGTCCTTCAGGTTGAAAAAAATTACTAAGTAGCAACATAAAAATATATGCAAATATAAAGCTCACAGGTAAAAGTCCGTATATGGTCAAACTCAAAACATTCTTATGCTGTAATGGAGGTGTAGAAATCAATTATATCTGTAGCATTAAAGTGAAAAGCCAAAACTATTAAAACAACTATAGCTATTATAATTTGTTAAGAAACACAAACTATAAATGATACAAAAAGTGTCAATAGAAACAAATTGTAGGTGGGACATAGAAGTGTACAGTGCACAAGTTATCAAAGTTAAGTCATTATTAGCTCAAATAGCATGTTATTAGTATAAAATGTTTTACATAGGCTTCATTAAAACCACAAAGTAAAAATTAGTAGATACACAAAAGGTAAAAAGAAAGGACTGAGAGCATACCATTACAGAAAATCATCATACTGTAAAAGAAGACAATAAAAAAGAAAAAGAGAAACCAAGTATCTGCATATTAACTAGAAAACACACAACGCCAATATTAAGCCCTTACCTGTCAGCAATTACTTTGAATGTAAGTGGATAAAATTTTTAAATTCTCCACTCAAAAACATCTAGTGGCTGAATGGATAAAAATACAAGACCAATCTATATGCTACAAAAGTCTCACTTCACTTCTAATGATAAACATAGATGGAAAGTGAAGGCATAGAAAAATATTTTTCATGCAAATAAAACCCAAAAGGTAGCAAGAATAGCTATATTTATATCAGACAAAATAGACTTTAAGTCAGAAATTGTAAAAAGAGACAAAGATGGTCACTATGTAATGATAAGGGAGTTAATCAACTGATCAAGAAAATAAAATAATTATAAAAATATATGTATATATATGCACACTCAATATTAGAAAACCTTAATGTATAAGGAAAATATTAATAGATCTATAGGAAGATTTGGACCACCATACAGCAATATTAGATTTTAATACTTCACTTTCAACATTAGATAAATCATCCAGACATAAAATTAATAAAAGAAATATATTGAGTATGAGCTACACTTTAGACAAAATGGACTGCACAGATATTCACAGAATATTCCATCCAATAGGAGCAGGGTACACATTATTTTTAATATACTCCAGAAGAGATCATATGTTAAACTAAAAATCAAGTCTTAAAAAATTTAAGAAGATTGAAATAATGTCATTTTTTTCTGATCACAATGGCATGAAACTAGAAATCAGTAACAGGAGAAATCTTGGAAAATCACAAATATGTAAAAAAAATTAAACATGCTTCTAAACAACAAATGGGTTAAACAAGAAATTAAAAGGGAAATTTAAAAATATCTTGAGACAAAGGAAAATGGAAACACAACATACCAAAACTTACAGAATGCAGTAAAAAACAGTCCTGAGAGGGAAGTTTATAGCAATGAATATCTATATCAAAAAAAGAAAAGAGATCTCAAATAAACAACATAATTTTACCCCTCAAGGAATGAGAAAAATAAAAACAAACTAAGCCTAAATAAATGTACTACAAAGAAGGAAATAACAAAAGTCAAAGCAGAAATAAAATAGAGCCTAGAAAAACAATAGAAAAGATCAATAAAATAAACTTGTTTTCTTAAAAGATAAAAAAATTGACAAACCTTTAGCTAGACTAACAAAGAAAAAAAGAGAAAAGGCTCAAATAAACAAAATCAGAGATGAAAGAGAAGATATTATAAATGAAATACTGAAATACAAAGGATCACAAGCGACTACTATAAACAACTACATACCAAAAAATTGGATAGCCTAGAAAAAAGTGAATACATTTCTAGAAACATTAAACCTGCCAACACTAAAAAGAAATAGAAAATCTGAACGGACCAGTAACAAGTAATGAGATTGAATAAATAATAACAAATCTCCCATCAAAGAACCTGGGACCTAAAGGTTTCATTGCTGAATTATATCAAACCTTTAAAGCAGAACTAATAGAAATCCTTCTCAAACTCTTTTGAAAAATTGAAGAGTATAGAATACTTCCAAACTTATTTTATAATACAAAAGGCCAATATTATTCTTATGGCAAAGCCAGACAAGGATACTACAAGAAAAGAAAACTATAGGCCAATATTCCTGGTGAACACAGATACATAAATCCTCAACAAAATAATAGTAAATCAAAGTTAACAGCACATTAAAAATATTTTCCACTGTGATCAAGATTTTTCTCAAGGGTGCAAGGATAATTTAACATACATAAACCAATAAATGTATTATGCAACATTAACTAAATGAAATACAAAAACCACATGATCATCTCAATAGATACAAATTAGGTATTTGACAAAATTCAACATCCATTCTTATAAAAAAAACTCTTAAAAAAATAGGTATAGAAAGAATGCACTTCAAAAATAATAAAAGCCATATATGACAAGTCCATAGCTAAGATAATATTGAATGGTGAAAAGTTTAAAGCCTTTCTTCTAAGATCAGCAATAAGACAAAAATGCCAACTCTATCCACTAGAGTACTGGAAGTCCTAGCCAGAGTGATTAGACAAGGAAACAAAATAAAATGCTTCCATATGGAAAAGGAAGAAGTATAATTATCTCTATTTGCTGCTGACATCATTAAATATATAGAAAATCCTGAAGAATTAACATATGAAAATTAGCAGTATTTCTACACACTAACAATGAACTGTCTGAAAAAGAAATTAAGACAAGAGTCTCCTTAACAATAGCATCAAAAAGTAAAACAAAATACTTACGGGTAAATTTAACCAAGGAGAAAGATCTAAATACTGAAAGCTATAAAACATTGATGAAAGAAATTGAAGAAGACACAAATAAATGGAAAGATGCCCTATGTTCATGTATTAAAAGAATTAATATTGTCAAACTGTCCATACTACATAAAGTGATCCAAGGATCCAATCTGACTCCTATCAAAATTCCAATGTCATTTTTCAAGAAATTTTTAAAAATTTTAAAATTCTTATAGAACCAGAAAAGACCCTAAGTAGCACAAGCAATCTTAAGCAAAAAGATCAAAGATGTATGTATCACATTTCCTGATTTCAAAACATATTATAAAACTATTATAATCAAAGTAGCATAGTACCAGCATAAAAACAGATACATCAAACAATGAAACAAGATAAAAAGCCCAGAAACAACTACAAGTATTTATGGTCAATTAATTTTTGACAAAGGTGTCAAGAACACATAATGGGGAAAAACAGTCTCTTTCATAAATATTATTGGGAAAACTGGATATTCACATGCAGAAAAATAAAATTGGACCCTTACCTCATACCATATCCAAAAATTAACTCAAAATGGTCAAAAGACTTAAATGTAAGTGCTGAAACTATAAAACTATTAGAAGAAAAGAGGGGGAAAACTCCATGACATTGGTCTTGGCATGATTTTTTGATAGGACTACAAAAGCATAGGTAACAAAAGCAAACATGCAAACATGGAAAATAGGAATTGCATCAAACTAAAAATTTTCTATGCAGCAAAAGACACAGTTAAGAGACTGAAGATACAACCCATAAGTTGCAAGAAAATATTTGCAACTATACATCTGATGAGGGGCTAATATTCAAAATATATAAGAAACTCAAACAACTCAACAGCAAGAAATCAAATAGCCCAATTTTAAAAATGGTCAAAGTATATCAATAGACGTTTCGCGAAAAAGGAGATGGAAATGGAAAATAGGTACATAAAAAGTTCTCAACATCACTAATCCTCAAGAAAATGAACATTAAAATCACACGGAGATATCATCTTACCCCAGTTAAAATGGTTACCATTAAAAAGATGAAAAAGATTTATTATTTGTTATAACAAATAACAAATGCTGGCAAGGATGTAGAGAAAGGGGAACTCTTTTATACTGTTAATAGGAAAGCCAGTTAGTACAGACGCTATGGGAAAGTATGGAGGTTCCTCAAAAAAGTACAAATAGAACTACCATATGATCCATCATTTCCACTACTGGAATTGAAATCAGTATGTCAAACAGATATCTGTACTCCCATGTTCATGCCAGCATTATTTATAATAGCCAAGATATGGAAGCTACCTAAGTGTCCATGAACAAATGAATGGGTTAAAAAAAAAAGTGTAATATATATACACAATGCAATACTACATAGCCTTAAAAAAGAAGAAAATTCTGTCATTCACAACATGAATAAAAGTGGACAAAATCTAGCTAACTGAAATAAGCCAGTCATATAATGCCATAGAAATACTGTATGATCTCATGTGTATGTGGAATCTAAAAGAGTTTATCTTATAGAAACAGAGAGTAGAAAGCTGGCTACCAGAGGCAGGGGGAGGGTAGGGTAAGGACTGACAAAAGGAAAGATGTTGATCAAGAGGTACAAAATCTTAGTTCGACTGAAGAAATAAGATTTAGTAATCTATTGCACTTCATGGTGATCACAGTTAGTAATAATGTATATTTCAAAATTGCTTAAAGAATATATTTTTATTGTTCCCACCACAAAAATGTAAGTTGGTGAGATGATGTACATGTGAGATACCTTGGTTGAATCTTTCTATAATGCATATATAAATCAAAACATGACATTGTATTCCATAAATATTACTTGTCAATTAAAATAGATTTTTAAAAAAAGAAGAATCTTAGAAGCATGATCATTGTGTCAGGAAAACCTTAAGATATGAGCAGAAAATAATTAAAGGTATTTTAATATCTTAAGAGAGTCAAGAAATGCAAAATCCTGAGGAAGTGGCAGAAAAATAAAAGAAAGAATAGCTGCATGTGTGCTGTAATATTTTAGACACTTTAAAATTATTAGCTAGGCAATTTTTTTACTAAAATATGAGGGATATGTGCAGCAAACCACTTTACTTAAAGAACATAGTTTTTGGATTTCTGTTTATATAGCAACTATAAAATACAGTTTAGCTTTTTTCTCATTATCATGCACATAGCTCCAGCTCTTAAAGCTCAAACAAGAATTCTTGTCAGTATGCAACTTTATAGCTGCAAACCTTTGTTTGCTGGGTTCCCAGAATAACTAGGGGGTTGCCACTAAAATGCTCTGGTAAGGGTGGGGTAGCTTTGCCACAGAGTTGCCTCCAGAGAGAGTTGGCTTCTCCTAGAAGAGACAAGCAGCTTGGTGAGAGGACTGCTAGCCCTGCCCTCCCTCAAAGGGAAAGGAAAGAGCCCCACACCCCATGGAAGCCTGATTGTGGTAGGTGTTCTGTCAGAGATGGGGCAGCTGCTCCCAGATACCCTGGCTTAATTGTTCCCTGTGTAGCCCTCACCAGCTCCAAGCAGAAACAGCCATGGCTGCCTTGCCAGTAGTGGGCAGACAAGGCGAGGAAGAGGATAAGTCCCCAAATAAGGGGAAGCTAGCCTTCTGGCCCCCTTTGCCTTCTGGTATGCTGCCAGTCTCCTCTCAGCTGGAAGTGGCCTGTCCTAAATTCCCAAGCTTCAGGTGACCTATAGTTCCCCTGGGGACCCATCAGTCCCCCAAGACTGCTGTGGTCCAAGTAGGTGCTGGAGAGCACTGGGTTTGGGTCTAGTGATATAGAGACCTAAAGGCTGAGATTTCCTGGTCCTGACATCTACAAAAAAATCTGCCAGTCCATGAGGGAGGAAAATGAGCCACACCCTCTGTGCAAAACATGGGCATGGTGAGCAGAGTACTAGAACTGGCCTAGAAGCCTAGCAAGCCTAGAACTGGCCACTGTGTGGTACACCCACTTTAAGAGCTCATCCTACTAGAGGAGAGGCAGCTATGTCTGCAGCATTGGGTGGTTGGAACAAGGGAATCTCCATGTTCCTTTCCAGGCTCCTGTGCTGCTGCTGCTCTGGAGTTCACACTCTCCTACCCTATGGACTCCACTCTGCATCATGTCTCCACTGGAAAGAGTGTAGACAACATCCGGTCATGAGACAGAGGAGCTCTCAGATGCAGGAGAGTGTGCTTTTCACTTTCCTTTGTCCTAAAAAGCATTCATGGAACTTCCCAGACCCTTTGGGGACAGCCTGTCCTATGGGTCAGACTGGAAATACTGCCGCTCTTCTGTGTTTCCCTATTCCTTTGTGGTTGTCACAGTCCAAGTGGGTGCTGGGGAATGTTCATGTGGGATCAAGTGACAAGGAGACTGAGGGACTGTGACTTCTCAGACAGGATAGAGCCATCAACTGGATGCACAGGCAATATGGCACCCACCACTTCAGCTTGGGTCTTTGGTGAGGGAAGCAACCCTGCACAGGCCCACAGCCTGGTGCTCTACTCTCAAGAAGCTCTCAGTTCATCCATGGAAGAAACACCTGCATTCCTGAGAGCAAAAAGACTCTCTCAAGGATTGGGAGCTGGAAGACTACCACAGGTGCGAGGGGAGGAAAAGGAAACACTCCCACCTACGCTTTCTGTTGAACTCCAAATCCCTCAGTGGTCAGTAGGTCTCTGCCAATATCTTGCTCCTTCATGTTCTGCTCCACAACTTCTTCCTCTACCTTTCCCTCAGTATTTCACCTAGGTTATGCTTTTCACCTGAAGCTTTTCTTTTTGGGACAATCTGGTGACCGATCTTTAGTCAGCCATCTTGCTCCCTGGCCCCCATTCCTGATCCATGTTTTTCTGCATGAAGAATATTTTTTAACATTTTTTGACAAGAAAGTCTGTTGGCAATGAAATGAATTCCTTCAGTTTTTCTTTGTCTGAGGATACCTTTATTTCTTCCTCACTTTCGAAGAATAATTTCACTGGATATAGAATTCTAGTTTGGTTGGGCTTGCATGGTGTTTGATTAGAATTCTACTGTAATTCTTACCTATTTTCACATAGAGGTAAGATTTTTATTCCACTTTGGACTTTCCACAAGATTTTGTCTTCATCTCTGGTTTTCTGCAGTTTGAATATGCTATGCCAAGCTGTGATTTGGGGGCATATTTATCTGGCTAGAGGTTCTAGCCAGATCTGCATCTGTGATTTGATTTTGAAAAGTTCAAAGCCATTATTACTTCAAGTATTTCTTTTTTTTTTTTTTTTTTTGAGACAGAGTCTCACTTTATTGCTCAGGCTAGAGTGAGTGCCGTGGCGTCAGCCTAGCTCACAGCAACCTCAAACTCCTGGGCTCAAGCAATCCTGCTGCCTCAGCCTCCCAAGTAGCTGGGACTACAGGCATGTGCCACCATGCCCGGCTAATTTTTTCTATGTATATT
>VSMD01016367.1:0-17268 GCA_008750895.1 Mirza zaza | reverse complement strand
TGAGACAGAGTTTCACTTTATTGCCCAGGCTAGAGTGAGTGCCGTGGCGTCAGCCTAGCTCACAGCAACCTCAAACTCCTGGGCTCAAGCAATCCTGCTGCCTCAGCCTCCCAAGTAGCTGGGACTACAGGTATGTGCCACCATGCCCGGCTAATTTTTTCTATATATATTTTAGTTGGCCAATTAATTTCTTTCTATTTATAGTAGAGATGGGGTCTCACTCTTGCTCAGGCTGGCCTCGAACTCCTGAGCTCAAATGATCCGCCCACCTCGGCCTCCCAGAGAGCTAGGATTACAGGCTTGAGCCACCGCACCCGGCCATCCCACAGGTTTTGATAACTTGTGCCTCCTTTGTCATTTAGTTTAAAGAATCTTTTGATTTCCATCTTGATTTCCTCGTTTATTAAGTGATCATTCAGCAGAAGGTTGTTTAGTTTCCATGGCTTTGTGTAGAAATGAGAGTTCCTGTTAGGGTTGATTTCTACTTTTATTCCACTGTGATCTGAAAAGATACATGGTATAATTTCTATTTTTTAAATTTTTTAAGACATGCTTTTTGTCCTAGGATATGGTCAATCTTAGAGAATGTCGCATGAGCTGATGAGAAGAACGTGTATTCAGTGGTTTGGGGGTAGACTGTCCTGTAAATATCAGTCAGGCCCATTTGTTCTAGAGTTTTGTTTAAGTCCATTATTTCTTTGTTGATTTTCTGTTTGGAGGATCTGTCCTGTGCTGTCAATGGGGTGTTAAAGTCTCCGGCTAAAATGTACAAATTCTTAGAAACACACAGCCTACCTAGGCTCAACCAGGAAGAAATAGAATTCCTGAACAGACCAATATCAAGTACTGAAATTGAAACAGCAATAAAAAACCTTCCTAAAAAGAAAAGTCCTGGACCAGATGGTTTCACACCCAAATTTTACCACACCTACAAAGAAGATCTGTTGTCTATCCTGCAGAAATTATTCCACAACATCAAGAAGGATGGAATCATCCCCAACACATTTTAGGAAGCCAACATAACCCTGATACCAAAACCAGGAAAGGATGCAACAATAAAAGAAAACTACAGACCAATATCCCTTATGAATATAGATGTAAAAATTCTCAGCAAAATCCTAGCTAATCAAATCCAGGTGCTTATCAAGAAAATAATCCATCACAAACAAGTGGGCTTCATCCCAAGGATGCAGGGATGGTTCAACATATGCAAATCTATAAATGTAATTCACCATATAAACAGAAGCAAAAACAAAGACCATAAGATCCTTTCAATAGACACAGAAAAAGCATTTGACAAAATTCAACACCCTTTTATGATAAGAAGGCTTAACAAAATAGTTATAAACAGGGCTTACCTAAAAATGATACAAGCCATATATGACAAACCCACAGCCAGCATTATACTGAATGGGGAAAAATTGAAAGCATTCCCACTTAGAACTGGAACAAGGCAAGGTTGCCCACTATCTTCAGTTCTGTTCAACATAGTACTGGAAGTCCTTGCTATAGCAATCATACAAGAGAGCGGAATTAAAGACGTACAAATGGGAGCAGAAGAGATCAAACTCTCACTCTTTGCTGATGATATGATATTATACCTAGAAAACCCCAAGGATTCAACCAAGAGACTCCTTGAATTGATAAATGAATTCAGTAAAGTCTCAGGATACAAAATCCACACACACAAATGAGAGGCATTCATATATGCCAACAACAGTCAAAGTGAGAACCAAACCAAAGACTCAATTCCCTTCAAAACAGCAACAAATAAAATAAAGTCCCTAGGAATATTTTTGACTAAGGAGGTAAAAGACCTCTATAGGCAAAATTATGAAACACTGAAGAAGGAAATAGCAGAGGATGTAAACAGGGGAAGATCATACCATGCTTGTGGATCGGCAGAATCAACATTGTTAAAATGTCTATACTACCCAAAGTGATCTACAGAGTCAATGTAATCCTTATTAAAATACCATCATCATTTTTCCCAGATATAGAAAAAATAATTTTACACTTCGTGTGGAACCAGAGAAGACCCCATATAGCAAAATCAATCCTAGGCAATAAAAACAAAAAGGGAGGCATCAATTTACCAGACTTCAAACTATACTACAAGGTTATAGTAATTAAAACAGCTTGTGACTGGCACAAGAACAGGGACATTGACCAGTGGAACAGAACAGAGAACCCAGATATAAAACCATCCTCGTATAGCCATCTAATCTTTGACAAAGCAGACAAAAACATCCACTGAGGAAAAGAATCCTTACAATAAATGGTGCTGGGAAAACTGGATAGCCACATGTAGAAGACTGAAACGGGACCCACACCTTTCCCCTCTAACAGAAATCAACTCACGCTGGTTAACAGACTTGAACCTTAGGTGTGAAACTATTAGAATTCTAGAGGAAAACGTTGGAAATACTCTTCTAGACATTAGCCTAGGCAAAGAATTTATGAACAAGGCCCCAAAGGCAATCACAGCATCAACAAAAATAGATAAATGGGACCTGATCAAATTAAAAAGCTTCTGCACAGCCAAAGAAACTGTCAAGAGAGCAAACAGACAACCCACAGAATGGGAGAAAAATTTTTGCAAGCTACACATCTGATAAAGGGCTGATAACTAGAATCTATTTAGAACTCAGGAAAATCAGCAAGGAAAAATTAAACAACCCTATCAAAAAATGGGCAAAGGACATGAACAGAAATTTTTCAAAAGGAAGACAGAATAATGGCCAATAAACATATGAAAAAAATGCTCAATATTTCTAATCATCAGGGAAATGCAAATCAAAACTGCAATGAGATATCACTTATCTCCAGTGAGAATAACCTTTATCAAAAAGTCCCCAAACAACAAATGTTGGCGTGGATGCAGAGAGGGTAACACTCCTACACTGCTGGTGAGACTGAAAACTAGTGCAACCTCTGTGGATAACAATATGGAGATACCTTAAAGCGATACAAGTAGATCTACCATTTGATCCAGCAATCCCACTACTGGGCATCTACCCAAAAGATCAAATGACACTCTACAAAAAAGACATCTGCACTCGAATGTTTATAGCAGCACAATTCACAATTGCAAAGTTGTGGAAACCACCCAAGTGCCCATCAATACATGAGTGGATTAATAAATGTGGTATATGTATACCATGGAGTACTATTCAGCTATAAGAAACAATGGTGACATAGCACCTCTTGTGTTTTCCTGGATAGAGCTGGAACCCATTTTGCTAAGTGAAGTATCCCAAGAATGGAAAAACAAGCACCATGTGTACTCACCAGCAAACTGGTATTAACTGATCAACACCTAAGTAGACATATAGGAGTAACATTTATTGGGTGTCAGGCAGGTGGGAGGGGGGAGGAGGGGATGGGTATACACATACATAATGAGTGCGATGTGCACCGACTGGGGAATGGTCACACTTGAAGCTCTGACTTGGGGGGATGGGCAATATACATAACCTTAACATTTGTACCCCCATAATATGCTGAAACAAAAAAGAAAAGAAAAACAATAACAGTAATAACAATAATGGTTTGAGCATCCATTGATGTTTTCTGCCAGAATCAGCTACTACAATGGTGGCTACAAAATGGCAGTTTCCCAACTCTGCATCATTCCCTGTACAGAAGAATCTTCATTCATTCCATTACTTGTTCTCTCACTGTGATAGCATGTATTCTATTTCTACTCACTGTGTTATAATCCTGTTATTATTCATTTTTGTGTTGGATTATCTCGGATTTGGCCAGTGGGAGTCTTGTCGATCTGGATGCTGGGTCCTTTATTTTGTTCTAATCAGTTTTGAAGCACTTCTGTACTTTCTGGCCCAATAAAATGTTCTAGGGCTCATGGGCGTGTGTTAGCCAGGATTCTTCAGAGAAACAGACCCAAGAGGAGATATATACATACACACATATGTATAATATGTGTAAGATAATCAAGACACATCATAATTAAACTTATTGAAACTAAAGATAAAGAGGAAATATTGAAAATAGCCAGAAAGAACACCTTACCTACAAGTGCCATTTGAATGACAGTAAATTTCTTGTTTGAAACCATGGTTGATATAATCTCCTATAAAACATTTATTGTCATAATCAATCTTTATTATATATAAGGCCAGAAGGAATTCGTACAACATTTTCAGGTGCTGAGAGAAAAGAATCGTCAACCGCAATTTTGTATCTGGTGAAACTATCCTTCCAAAATGAAGGGAAAATAAAGAAATTCTCAGATGAAGGAAAACCAAAAGAATTTGGTGGCTCCAGAGCTATCCTTAAAAACTGGCTAAAGGAAGATCTTTGAGAAGGAAGGAAATTATAAGAGAAAGAATCATGGAGCATCAGAAAGGAAGAAAAACAACATAAAAAGCAGATATATGTGAACAAATTACTGTCCTTTTTCTTATGAGTTTTATAAAAAACAAATTTAAAGATTGAAACAAAAAGCACAGCATTATCTGATGCTTCAGATAGCAAGATACAAAAGCATGGAAGATGAAGGGGCTGAGTGGATGAAAGGTTTCCACGTGTCACTGAGCATGGCGAAAAGCCGACACCGGCACCGCACAACAAGTCACATGCGTGTGCTAAATATCCAGAGCGACAAAATGAAACTATACAAAGAGACACATTCAAAACACTATAAACAATTCAAAGTGAAATACTAATGGTTATTCAAGTAACACATAGGAAAGCAAGAAAAGAGAAACAGGAATGAGAACCGGAGGAAACAAACAGAAAACAAACAATAAAATGGCAGGTGTAAGCTCGGACAGAGCAATGATTACCTCGGGAGTAAATGGTCTAAATACACAAAAACAAAGACAGGGAGGAAGAGTGAACTAGAGCAAGCACACATACCCCTCAACCATATACTGTTTACTCACTTCAAACTTAATGTCCTAAGTAGGCTGAAAGTAAAAGCATGGGGAAAAAACTTACCATGAAAACATTGATTAAAAAAACCAAGAATGGCTATATTTGCCAACAAAGTAGACTGCAGACCAAAGAGAGTTACCAGAGACAAAGAGGCCATTACATGATGATAAAAGACTCAACCCCCAGAAAGTCATAAAAATTCCAAATGTGTACGTACCAAAAGCGGTGCCTCAAAATACACGAAGCAAAAACTGATAGAGCTGAAAGGAGAAATAGGTAAACCCACAGTTACAGCTGGAGACTTCAACACCTTCCCCTTAGCAACCGTTAAAATTGGTAGACAGAAAATCAGCAAGGATATAGAAGACCCGAACAGCACTGTCCGTCAATGGCTCTGGCTCACATCTGCAGAACACTTCACCCTAAAACAGCAGAATACACATTTTTTTCAAGTGTCCATGAAACAGTCACTAAGACATACAATGTCCAGAGTCATAAAGCAAACCATAACTAATTTAAAATAATAGATACCATGCAGAGTGTTTTCTCTAACCATAAGGTAATCAAACTTTTAACAGAAATCAATAACATAAAGACAACAGGAAAGTCTCTAAACACATGTAAATTAAGCTAATTTCTAAATAATCTACACATTAAGAAATCTCAGTAAAATTTTTAAAAAACACATATCACTGAATCAAACTGAAAATACAACATATCAAATTGTGTGGGATTCAGCTAAAGCAATGCTGAAAGGGAAACTTACACACTAAATGCCTACATGAGAAATGAGGGAAAGTCTCATATCAATAATCTAAGAGACTAGAAAAGGAAGAACATAATAAATACAAAGCAAAGAAAAACAAAGAAATAAAAATAAAGATAACAGCAGAAATCAATGAAATTGAAAACAGGAAAGCAATAGAGGACATTAATAAAGTTGAAATATGTTTTTTAATGAAACATCAATAACATTGATAATCTTCTCACAAGACTGATATAGATACAAAGAGAGAACAACATATCACCTGTAAAAGAAGTGAAATGGGGAAATCGCAAAAGATCCTGCAGTTATTAAAAGGCTACTAATAGAGTATGACCAACTTTATGCTTATAAACTCAACAACTTAGAAGAAATGAGTCATAGAAGAAGTCTCAAAATGTAATTTAAAAATACACAGAACTGAATGAAAGTGAACATATGGCATCAAAATATGTGGAATGCAGCTAAGGCAGTGCTGGGAGGGAACATCAAAAACGAAGGTCTCCTTTCTCAAATGAAGACAGGCCCCAGGAGAAAACCACAAACTACCAAAATTCAACAAAGATGAAATGGATAACTTTGATAATCCTACAACTATTACAAAACTGAAATTTAAGTTTGTAAGTTAAAAGCTCCTGAACTAGAAATCTCTAGGCCCAAAAAGTTTCACTGGAAAATTCTTCTAAACATTTAAAGAAGAAATAACACCAATTTTAAACAAGCTCTTCCAAAAAATAGAAGAGGAAACACTTCCCAACTCATTTAATGTAGGAGAGTATTATGTCATAAAACCAGACAAAGCCAGTATACAAAAAGAAAACGAGTATCTCTTATAAACTTCCCCAACTAATTATTTGCAAACCAATTCCAACAATATTACCAAGTGAGATTTATTCCAGCTATGTAATAGAATAGATTATTCCAACATACTAAAGAATAAAAATCATGTCATCCCACTAATTAACCTCTAGGAATGTTAGGCATAGAGGGGAATTACCTCGGCTTGATAAAGAGCATCTATTAAATATACAACCAAGATCAGACTTAATGGTGAGAGACCATTTACCTCCCCCTAATGTCAGGAACAAGGTAATGATGTCCACTGTCAACACAGTGCTGGAAGTTCCAGTCACTCTGATAAGGAAAGAAAATAAAGGCATACCAATTGGAAAGGAAGAAATAAATGGTCTCTACTTGCAGATGACATGATTGTCTACCTAGAAAATTCTAAAGAATCTACAAAAAAAATCCAAAACTAAGAAATGAATTCAGCAGAGGTTATAGATCAACTCACAAAAATCAATCACACTTCTATCTACAGTAATAAATAAGTGGAAACCAAAATTTAAAATGCTGTACCATTTACAGTCACTCCAAAGAAAATGAAATAAGTATAGACTTAAAAATGTGTATGATCTATATATTGAAAATTACAAAATGCCGATGGAAGAAATCAAAGACCTAAATAAATGTAGAACATACTGTGTTCATAGATCAAAGAACTCGTCATAGTAAAAATGTCAATTCTCCCCAAATTGATTTATACACTTTTTGTAGGCACAAGCAAGCTTATTATAAAATTTTTATGGAAAGGCACAGGTCCTAGAATAACTTAAACTTAACAAACAAAAATAAAGTCAGAAGAATCACTCTACCTAATATTAAGTCTTACAATATAGCCACAGTAATCAAAGCTATGTGGTATTGGTGGAGGGGCAGATGCATAGATCAATGGGACAGAACCGGTAACCCGGGAATGGGCCAACATAAATATGCTCAACCAATTTTTGACACAGGTACAAAAGCAACTTGATGGAAGCCATTTCAATAAATGATGAGAGTAACTGGATAACCATAGGGAAAAACAAATCACCTAAATCTCATGCCTTATACAAAAATTAACTAAAAATGTATCATAGACTCATGTGAAGCTATAAAAATTTTAGAACAAATATCTTTTACAAAAGATATTTTAGAAAAGAATATCTTGGGTCTAGGATGAGGTAAAGAGTTCTTATACTTGGCAGAAAAGCACAATCCATAAAGGGGAAAATTGATAAGCTGAATCTCATCAAATTGAAAACCTCTTGCTCTATGAAACAAGTGGAAATAAGATAATAAACAAGCATCACAGTAAGATGGCATGTGAGGCAGTGATCTGAGGTCCTTATCTTTCTTGAGAGGAGGTTATTAATATTCATTAACTTTAGCCTTTTAAGCAAACAACTTAAAATACAAAGACAAAGAAATAAAACTGTCATTTGTAGATGTTATGATAGTATACATAGAAAACAAAAGGGTAAATCTTTAGGATTAATAAATAATTTTAGCAAAGTTTCTGGATATAAGATTAATTTAGAAATAACAATTACATTGCTATATATCTGCAACAAACAAATTTTAAATGATACCATATGCTAAACCATTAAAAAAAAAAATCTAAGGCCAGGCGCAGTGGCTCACGCCTGTAATCCTAGCACTCTAGGAGGCGAGGCGGGAGGATTGCTCAAGGTCAGGAGTTCAAAACCAGCCTGAGCAAGAGCGAGACCCTGTCTCTACTAAAAATAGAAAGAAATTAATTGGCCAATTAAAAATATATAGAAAAAATTAGCTGGGCATGGTGGTACATGCCTGTAGTCCCAGCTACTTGGGAGGCTGAGGCAGGAGGATTGCTTGAGCCCAGGAGTTTGAGGTTACTGTGAGCTAGGCTGATGCCACAGCACCCTAGCCCAGGCAACAGAGTGAGACTCTGTCTCAAAATGTATATATATATATATATATATATATATATATATATATATATATATCTCCAGGGAGTAAATCTAACAAAATGTATGTTAGAGCTCTACATACAAACCACAATACTTAAATAAATGTAAAGACATATTATGTTTTTGAATTAGAGGATTCAATATAGTAAAGATGTTAATTATCCCTACATTGATCTACAAATTCAACGCCATCAATCACAGCCAAAATCGCAACAGGATTTATAGGGGGACGTGACATACTGCTATGGTTTAAGTGATGATGTTCCTCGAAAATCCATGTCAAAACTTAGTTCCCTATTCAGTGGTATTTAGATGTGTGGCCTGTGGGAGGCTTTGCCTCCTGAGCGGATGAGCACCCTTATACAAGGGCTAGGGTGGAAGGGAGGGCTCTCTTGCCCTTCCACTCCTCCCGCCACATCAGGACACAGAGTTCCTCTCCCCTGAGGATGCAGCAACAGCGTTTCATCTTGGAAGCAGAGACCAGGCCCTCGCCAAACACTCATCCTCCAGTGTAGGATGGGTGATCCTGGACTTCCAAGCCTCCAGAACTGTGAAACAAACTTCTGTTCTTTGTAGTTTACCCAGTCTGTGGCATTTTGTTGTAGTAGTACAAAGGGACTAAGACACATACTAATTCTAAAGGTTTTGAGAATGGAAATGAAATGGCCCTCTAATAGCTAAGCCATGCTTTAAGAAGACAGATAAGGCAAGAAGACATGTTCTGCCAGATGTCAATACAAATCATTTTAAGCCGTCTGACAGAGTGGTCCTGGTGCAAGGCTAGGCAGACAGACTAGTGCAGCGGCGTCGAGAGCCCAGAAACAGATTCATATATACATGGACGTCTGGTTTTATGACCAAGTGGACACTGTAGACCAGAGAACAAAGGATGGGGTTTTGTAAATGGTGCTGGGCCGATTGGATAGCCACGTGGGAGAAATGCAGCTTGACTCCTACTTCACACCAGGCAGAAACACCAGCTCGAGACAGATTGCAGATAATATAGAATGATTTGGGGGTAAGGAAAGAACTCTTAAACGGGATATAAGAAGCACTAACTGTAAAGGAAAAGATTGCTGAATTAGACTACATTAAAATTAAGGATATCTGTCTGCTATGTTATTGGTCTCCAACTCCTGGCCTCAAGTGGTCCTCCTGCCTCAGCCTCCAAAAGTGCTGGTATTACAGGTGTGAGCCACTGCACCCAGCCCCAATCACTTCTTAAAAGCTCTTAATACTGCCACATTGGGTATTAAACTTCAACATGAATTTTGGAGGGAACATTCAAACCACAGCAACAGGGAATTCACATGAGAAGATATGCAAATGGCTAATACACACATGCTCAATAGAAATTCACATCTCTTTGAACCACCATTATATACCCATCACAATGGCTAAAATTTAAAAGACTGACAACAGTAAGTGTTGACAAGTTGAGGAGCAAGGGGTAGGTACTCACACACTGCTGGTGAGAGGGCACATTGTACAAATATTTTTGAAAACAGTCGGCATCATGGACTGAAGTTCAATACAAGCACACCCTATGGCCCAGCAATCCAGTTCCTAGATACATAGCCGATATAAATGTGTGAGCATGGGCCTCAAGAATCGCATACAAGGGTGGTCACAGCGTCATTATCCACAAAATCCAAACACTAGAAATAAGCACATGTCCACCACAGTGAGATGGCTATGTGGTGACATATTCATTCAGTGGAATATCATATAACTGAAAATGAATAAATCACAGCCACGTACAACATAGATGAATCTCACACTTGAAATATTGAGCGCAAAAAGTGAGACACACAATTAATCGTACTGTATGATTGCTTGCGACTTGACATCGATAAAATAACACAATCAGCACTTGAGAGATGCCACCAGAAGGTACGTCTATGGGAAGTTATAATCTTCAGTGTTATCTATTAGGAAAGGCTATTCAGGGCCCAAATGAAGATGGTTAATAAAAATAAAATAATAAACTTGTAGATTGAAGGAACTAAGATTAGAGCAAAAATTAATAAAATAGAAAATAAAGATAAAATAGAAAGAGCCAACAAAATCAAAATGGGGGTCTTTGAAAATACTAAGAAATAAACCAATCTCTGGAACAACTGACTAAGAAAATGAAAAAAGAGACAGCACAGCAAATACGAAGTCAGAAGAAGACCGTAATTGCAAACATTACATTTTTAAATCATTATAGAACATCATGATGCCAATATATCTGAAAACTGACAAAACAGATAGTAACCTGAAGAAACTTAACATTTCAAAATGTCTCAGAAAGAAATAGAAATCCCGATATGCTTAGGAACCTTAAGAGCGTTGAGCTGGGGTGTAAAACCCACTCACAGGACGAGCGGGAACGGGCCGGGGCCGCCCATGGGCGCCCCGGATGTCGGGCCGGGTGAGCGCCCAGCTCTCGGCAATGGGGACCCCCCACACGGGTGGCTGGTGCAGCCTCGATGGCTGGCTCCTCCCTGTCCTTGTCCTCTTCCTGGGTGTGGGGCTGGCCTGGTACAGGGAGCCCACCTGCTCCACAAGCCCTGGGCCCTCAGGCCCCTCCCCCCAGCCGGGCCCCTCCGACAGCTGGGAGCCAGTCCAGCCTCCCACAGGGCTCCTGGGAAGGGGGCTAGGGCCACCACCGGCTGCAGGCCTCCATGCTGCAGGCAGGGCCTAGCCCCAGGGCCATAGTGACACCAGGAGTGTCGCCATCCTGTTCCAGTGGGACGTCAGTGGATTTGAACGAGGCAAGTTCAGCGTGAGTGTTTTGTGTCTCTTCCCTCTGTTTTGTGTCTCTTCACTCAAGCCTCTCCCTGCCCCGAGAAAGCAGGTGCCCTGTGACTTCCCCACTCGACCCTGCTCGTACAGCTCATCTTAATCAAAACCTGGCTGTCACCTGGCAGACCCTTTCCCTGAGCTGCCAGCTCCCTTCCCTAAGCCTCTCGTTCCCCTAAACCTTAGCTCTGTCCTGTGGGTAGAAGGAACCCACCACCTTCAAGGCTCATGGGATTTCGGCGGTCTCTCCCCGTCCACGCCACCCCCACAGGAAGCCAGGGCGTCAGCATCCATGCCCTCGGCTCCATGTCTTGCCAAATCCTGGGGCGGCCAGGCATCTGGCTGGATGGCCTGTCCTACACAGCAGCCGCCCGTTCCCGAATAGCGAGCGCAGCACCACTGCCCCGAGGCCCCACAGAGGCTCTGCCTCTCCCCTCACCCGCCCTCTTGTGCCTTCAGCCTCTTCCCTGAGCTATTTCTGTGTATCTTTCCCTAACATCTGGTGCGCTAAACACAGAGCTCAATTCTCCTCCTATCTTGTTCTCTAACATGGCACTTAAGATTATAAATTTCTCTCTTGTGCCATTTTAGCTGCATCCCAAGGGAGTCAATATGCACTGCTTCTGTTATTGCCTGGTTTATGTCTTTTATATTTTCCATGATCGTCCTTCCTTTGGCCCGTGAGTTATTGTGTCTTCCAGATGTATTTGGGCTTGGGACCCATCTTTCTGTGATTGACTTCTAACATTATTGCCTTGTGATTAGAGAGCAGGTACAGTTTATTGTCTTTGGCATTTGGGGAAGCTTGCTTTGTGGCCACCTATATATGGTCAATATTGCACATGTTCCATCTGTCTGTGCTGGAAAACAGTGAATGGCCAACACGTTGGGTGTGGGATTCTACATCTGCCTGATAGCTCAAACTTAAGCTGCGTACTACAAATCCCTTTATTTTCATGATTTTATTTTGCTTGACGCCACTTTCTGAGGTGTGTTAAAAGCCCCTGCCATGCTGGTGGACGTGTCGATGCCCCTGGGTGTGCCACTGTCACTCTGAGGCTAGAGGAGCACTGCTCTGTCTCGCTGGCCTGCTGTCTCCTGGCCGGGCTATTGCCACGCGCCCCCACCTCACCCCCACTGCTTCCTGCCTTGAGGACTGGTCCCTACACCACTTCCTTCCATTAGCATTTCATGCCACAGAGCTTGCTTTTCAAAGACCCAGCCTGAGAATCTGTGTTTTGAATAGGTGATTTTAATCTCAATACATTTTGCTGTCTTAGTGGAATATTTGGAATGGCCTTTACCATCTTATTAGGTCATTAAATATGAAATGTCTGATTTCAAATCAAAAGTTTAGTTTAGTATATCTCAAACAGGAAGCAAAACAATTAAAGTATGTGCCTGAACTATCAACACAGTTTTGCCATCCTAACAGTAACTTATGCCAGCAGTGAAAGGTGTTTTCCAAAGCCTGTTGAGAATTGAATATTTTTCCTGGCAAGAAGTGGTCCAAAGCCTGGAAGAAGTGATAGTCAGTTGGTGCAGGGTCTGGTGAATACAGTGGATGACAGAGAATTTCCAAGTCCAGCCTCTGTAGTTTGAGCAGTGTTGTTTGTGTGACATGTGGTCAAGCATCGTCTTGCAAGGGGATTGGCCTGTCTCTATTGACCAATCTCAGACGCTCAATCACAAGCCTCCTCATCATTTCGTCCAGTTGGTTGCAGCAGACATCTGCTGTAATCGATTGACCAGGTTTCAGGAAGCTGTAGTGGGTAGTACTGGCTCTGGACCACCAAACAGATACCATTAGCCTTTTTTTGATGAATATTCAGTTTTGGACTGTGTTTCAGCCTTCATCTTCATCTAACCATTGTGCTGAACACTTGCAATTGTCAAAAATAATCCACTTTTCATAACATGTAACGATGCGGGTGTAGAAATGGTTCGCCTTAATGTCATGACCACAAAGAAAGGCAAGCTTCGAGACAATTTCTCTTCTGACACTAATTTAATTCATGAGATGCCCATCTATCCAACTTCTTTACCTTGCCGATTTGTTTTAAATGGTCCAATATCGTTGGAACAGTAATGTCAAACCTTGCTGCTAATTCATAAGTAGGTTGACATGGATTCACTTCCACTACAGCTTTCAGCTCATCATCACCCACCTTGGTCTCAGGTCGCCCACGTGGCTCATGTTCAAGATTAAAATCACCAGAACGGAACGTCTCAAACCATCCACGCACTGTGTGTTCATTAGCCACGTCTTCCCTAACGCTTCGCTGGTATCTCGAGCTGTCTGTGCTGCTCTGGTTCCACAACAGAACTCATATTAAAAATTAACATGGACTTTTTACTTATCTGTGGTTTCACAAAAATTGTTCTTAAAAGATTTTGAAAGATAATCACAAGCCAAAATATGTGTTTGAAAGACCGAGGATACATCTTCACAATAAACATAAAACAAGAAGTGTCAAAGATACCAACTGTCAAACTTAGCAGATAAGGAAACTGGACACTTCGTGCTTTTACCTACCCTTTTTGTCTCGGACCCTAGTCGGGTGCATTTTCTTACTCCCTTTCCCTCTGTGTACCCAGAAGTGAGGAAACCGCCCCCTTTTTCTTACGCTTCGATCTGGGTGTGTAGCGGCTTTCAGGCACACAAAGCCTAGCACGCCCCGGCTGGCGGCGGCTCCCCGCGCGGAGGGCCCTGCTTCAGTCCCGTGACTGCGGGCTGGGTGTGACCCTGCCCGGTCCCTGTCCCCTTCCTCACACGCCGCGCCCCAGCAGCGTCCCCACGCATGCGGTGCCTTTCCAGGCCTCGTGCCACTTACAGTTGGTCCTGACCGGCATGGGCGTGGCTTTGGCCCTCTCACACCAGCCCTTCTCGCCCTGCCGGCCGGGACGGCAAGACGGCCCTGCTCAGCCTGCTCAGCGCACAGCAACGAGGATGAAGACCACTGGAGACCCAGTTCCGCTAAACGAATAGTAAGGGTGTTTTCTCTTCCTTATGATTTTAACAACATTTTCTTTTTTATAGCTTATTTCATTGTAACAATACAGTGTATCATACATCTAACATACAAAACACGTGTTAACTGAATGTTTATATTATCGTAAGGCTTCTGATAACAACAATGGGCTATCTGTAGTCACATTTGGGGAGAGTCAAAAGTTATACACGGATTTTTGACTGTGAAGGGGTTGGCGCCCCAACCCCCCAAGCTTTCCAAGAGTCGACTCTATTTACATGTATTTGTAGATAAGAAGAATACAAAGCGTAATGTACTCGGGCTTTGTGCACGTTGATGGCACACCGAGCTGTGCTTCCATTGGATTCTGTCCCTCGTTGGCCGAGGCCTCCACTCCTGCCCGTGCTCCCCGAGCCCTCCACTTCTGCCCGTGCTCCCCGAGCCCTCCACTCCTGCCCGTGCTCCCCGAGCCCTCCACTCCTGCCCGTGCTCCCCGAGCCCTCCACTCCTGCCTGTGATCCCCGAGCCTGGCCCCTAGTCTTCTAGCTCCTGTCAGGACTGGAGACGCTCAAGATCAGACTCAGTCTTATTTCTCCGCAGCGTTTTCCCTCTGGAATAGCTCTTCTGGTGAGTGTGTTCGGCACTCTGTGAATACTTAGACCCAAAGTCTTGTCTTTCTTTACTTCCTGGAAATTCTCTGCCAGCCTCTCTTCAAATACATCCCTCTGCCCAGGACTCTCTCCTCTGCTGCCAGGACCGCTGGGCAAGGGCAGGGACTGTCCTGTTCCGCCTCCCACCTTCCCGCTCCCGACCCCTTCCTGACGCTTGCTGGAGGGTCCCTCAGGGAGCTCTCCCAGCCTGTTCCAGCAGTTACATTTAGTTATAATTATATTTATAAATTCTATGATATTTGTCAATGATGCTTTTCACATCCCACATCACTTGTGTGTCGTCATAATGCTTCTGTTGAGCTCACGTTCCCCACGTGCCTCCGATGACAAAGCCCCGAGGGGACTGAGGTTCAGCCCAGGGGTCATGATGGATTCAGCTTTCCCACTCTTGACTGGTCTCAGCACCACTTCTCAGGCGACACCTGCAAACACGCCCACCTCATGCCCTGAGGAACCCACCTGGAGAACGGCCAGCCGCATCGCTGTCCCTCGCTGGTTCACACAGGTCACCTGGTGAAGCACTGAACTGGCGAACTTGAAGGGCACCTGCCATGCTCTGACCCTCCATGGCCCTCATGGCCACCTACCCCATAGCCTCTCTGCCCTCCTTCCTGATCCCCTCCTGCCCGAGCACTCCCATGGGACCCTTCGCTTTTGATGGGTGACTCAGTGGGGACCCTCCAAGCATCTGCCTCCAGCCTAGCCCCGTCCAGCCACTGCCGCCACCTCCTGTGGGCCCCGGCTGGAGGAACAGCTCCCCACACACACCTGGGCCGAGGCAGGGCACTTGCCTCACCCCAACATCCGTTCACCTCCAAGGCCCTGATCCTGCCCCTCCATGCCTTTCCCTGGGGCCCACCCCCTGGCAGACCCGTGAAGGCCCTAACTGCGCCTCTGCACGGCAGAGCCCACCGCCTGCCCGCAGCCCGAGGGTGCCCACGAAGCACAACCTGCCCCCGGGCCCTGCACTCAGCCTTTCTGGGCTCCACAGCCCCACAGTGCCAGGCCCAAGCTCCTGCCTGCCTGTTACCTCTGAGCCCTGCCACTCTCCGGGCCTCACCTCTGATGCACATACCTGCTGGGGACCAGCCTGTCCCTCTGCGCTGGCAGGGCGCACTTTCCTAGGACATCCCTGTGGAGGGATGAGCTGGCCCTGGTCTCTGCTAATTGTTACCTCAGCCTGGATGGCCCTATCCCCTCTTGCTACTCCAGGAGTCGCTTGGGGGAGCCTGCTGGGCCCTGCTGGGCAGGACAGGGCTCCTGTGTGCTCCCCAGAGGCTCTGGCTTCTGCAGAGAGGGACAGTGGCCTTGATCTCTGCACCCCCATCCAGTTAGTGCCTGCAGCCCAGGGGTCCCGCGCACGCCTGTCTGGTGAGCCTGAAGGATGGGCCGCTGTGTCTGCCCCAGCCTCAGTCTCTCTCAGTGGGGAGGAGGGCAGGAGAGAAGCCCGACGGGTCCACCTGAGTCCCTAGGTGTGGGGCTGGCCACCTGCCACAGAGGATGGACACTCACCTGCCTCTCCAGACAACAGTAAGACTCAGTGACCCAGGGCCCCAGGAAGGCATGCTGGCTCCGTGGGGGCCTTCACCTCTCCACAGGGGCAGGCAGAGGGTGTGCATCAAGGGAACTTGTCCCCCTACCACTACAGGCTGAGGACAAGTCTGCAAGGAGCCTGCAGTCAGCACTAAGGGTCCCTTTCCTCTTCAGGGAGTGAGCACTGTCCCACGATCCCAGACCTCGCAGTGAGTCTTCCAGCCATTGGCCACCAACTTCATCAACATGAGGATGCCTCTGGCCATCCCACATGGCACTGCCCCTCCAACCCGCCCACCCACTATTGCCCCCAGCAGCTCAAAGGGCATGTCCAGCTGCTGTTGCCACCTGAGTAGTGATGGGGACACAGAGCAGGGGAAGGGCAGGAGCTGCCCTAGGAGCCTCCCTGGGGCCTGAGGCTGAGCACAGCCAAGAGCAGGTGGCCCCACATGAGGTCCACTCAGGTGGCCACAGGACACTCAAACGCCCACTGGCCAAGGCCATGATTGCCCACCAGGCCCTCAGTAAAGCTGACACTCCTGGCTGCTGGGTGTCAGGCGGGCCTCAGGTGACCAGTGGAGACCAGATGAAGGGGCACAGGACACTTGCCAGGCCTGGCCCGGGAGACCAGGGAGGAGGCTGGTGTCATCTCGCAGAGAGGAGACGGGAAGGGACACCAGGGAGGCTGGGCTGGGGCAGGGTGCTCCAGGGTCCTCAGCGTCCACAGGCCATGCCACCCTGCCTTGTGTGGCCTCTGCTTCCCATGAGACGGAAACTGGACTGAAGGCGAGTCTTGCAGCCCAGCCCAGCCTTGGCTGCCCTGCCCACAGAGCTTCCTGGCAGGGCTGGCACCTCTCCACCCTCTTCCT
>VSMD01016362.1:0-173007 GCA_008750895.1 Mirza zaza | reverse complement strand
TTTTCTCACATATATATCTAGAAATAATTATTAAGCTTGTATTTTCTTATGGATTTTTCATAAACATTCCAAATATTTGAATCTACATGAAATTTTCTCCTGTATCTTTGGCCATAAAGAGACAAGTCCAACGAAACTCACTGACTTCGTTTGCTCTGCAATTGTTATCCAAATTCAGCCTTTAACATCTAGATTAAATCAAGAATCATGGATCAGCTCGTGGTTAACTGGGAATATCAAATGAGAGGAATTAGCATGATCAAATTTAAGATTTAGCAGCCTCTTTAAAATTAGAAACATAAACTCATAGTCCTGTTATATCTGGGAAAAATCTTAGGTATCATTTAGTCAAAAACTTTAATTGTTATGCAGAAAGGGAGACTCAGAAAGGTGCTTGACTCAGTCAAAATGTGTGTGTGTGTGTGTGTGTTTAATTACCACTCCAATTTAACGTGCAACATTCCAACATTCTAACAATGTGTAGAGAACATACAATGCACTCCTTATTTAATATGTAATCATATGCTATTTTCACATAAGGGTATTAGGTTGGCAAAAAGGTAAAAAGACTTATTAATTAGCATTTACTAATATTCAAAAAGTTACCCAGATTGTTTATTTTAAAATTTTATTAATATATCTAGGCAACAAAGTTAACTTTTCTACACCATTAAGATTCCTTGAGATGGTGCCAAATTAATAATTCAAATACCATTTTACTATAAAATATTGTTGGATTTACTTCCAAGATAAAAACATATAAACATTAATTGTTGTATCTTATTAGAAAACATGTTCTTTTGAATATACAATTGAATGAATGAGTAAAAGCACTTGGTCACATCTCCTGTTTATATCTATCAGCATTATTGTTATATCTTAGGAAGCTGGCTAAGCAATTAATCTCTACATAAATACATAACTTTTCATGGAAGAAGTAACAACATGTCCGTTACTTAATTTCTCAAGTAATATACTTAATAAGCCATATACTTAAGTGAGGCAAAACCAGAAAATATCCAGTAACTATATACATTTCTGCCTGTGCCACCTCCTTATAGTCAGCAGAAAAATGAATTAAATATTAAGGTCAATAAGACATTACTGAGGTCAATTTAAAGACCGTAGTATTTTAAAGGCTTGACAGAAAAAGAAAAAAAAAAAAAAAAAAAGATAGATCCCAGCTAGCTGATAGCAACCTGCTGAGGGAGGTCACCAGCATATCCATGCAGAGTTGGATCTTTGTTGAAGAACAGATCAATTCTACAGCCACGTCTAACAGGAAGGACTGAGAATTTAGGCATAGAACCAAAATAGTGAGTCAAAGTTGTCTCTTTTCACTGAGGGGTGGGAAAAGCAAATGGAGAAGTCATGTAGTTAAAATTTGAAAAAAAAAAAAAATCGTAAGATGAACAGCTTAGAATGTCAGAGTAGTGAGGAGAGACTATCAAGATGTGTAAGATAATTCAGCCTCCAATTCCAAGGGAGGAAACTAAGGTAGGGATGGAAACAGAAGGGAAGCAGATGCTCTACCGTTCAAGTATAAGAAAAAAACAAAATGGAACAAAATGTAATCTGTATGAAAATCAAAGAATAGGAGCAGAGTAACATCAGATGCTGGTCAGAATGTTAATTGACACTTACAAAATTTGGGTTGTTCAGGACAATATTTGATTGTTCAGATCTTGGCAGAGTTATCCTTTGCCGTATACTATTGGATGAATTTTGGTGTTATCTGATGATAAGAACAACTATTTGTAAGTTCCAGAATCTCACAGATCTGGGATTGTATTTAAGAAAATATAAAAGGAAACCCGTGGCCCATCCTCAAACACCAAAACAACTGTCACCACTACCTGATAAACCAGGTTATTGTCTGTCTTTGAGAACATGCCAAGCCATTGGTCCAGGTGAAACACAGAGCAAATAATAAATGACAGAAAAAGTTTTAACCCCAAGGTCTTTGTGTCAGTGATGGGAAATGACACGTAAACAGATCCTCCAAATATTGAGGTGATAATACTATAAGCCCTGTTTGAAATCCATATTCTACATCTAAACATTTACCAAGTTTGATATATTTTTTTAAATTTAGCTAGCATCTCCTTTTACTCTTTCATTCAGGGTTTCCTCTACAGCTTTCTTTATTCAGGATTTTATCATCTCTTTTCCGAAACTATTTTAGCTGATGTCTAATAGTAGAAACAAATTTGTGAAACATATCCTAATAGTTGAGTTTCTTGGATAGCCATTTTTCACTGTCTAGTAGAAGATAGTCTTTGTTTTGCTTGATTAATATTATAGATGATATCATTGAATCCGATGGGGGGAAAAAACAAATCTAAACACAAGTTTAAATTAGGATAGAATAATCTAGTTTTTAAAAATAAAATATTTTATGTCAATTATACATGAGATTGAGTCTCAGTTTTCTACTTGCCAGTTGTGTAATCTTTGGAAATTTGTTAAACCTTGATTATGTTCAATAGTATAGGTAATAAAAGCATTTACTTAATAAGACTGCTGTTAGACTTACTAAAGCTACACATATACATATATGTATGTATAGTATGCATACATATATGTATATATAGCACATGTGTATGTTTATATATTAAAATGCATGTGTATATATTATCTATGCATATTTTTGTGTGTATATATATAGAGAGAGATTGAGAAAAGATTTTAAAAAAACCTTTCACAATACCTAACACATTGAACATCCTCATGACACAATAGCTTTAGCAAGAGAGCATCATAAAAATTTTAAAAAGTTCCAATAGTTTTGAAACCACCTACTGGTGATTTGTAGTCGAATGGTTAAACTGCAGGCTTGCTGAATTTATAAAGACTACAAGCCAGAGGCAGATACATTTAAGAACCAATTAAATCACAAACTGATTATATCTTGGAAGTCATCTAGTACACCCACCAATTTGAATAGAAATTCTCTAACCTTCCTGAGAGATATCCATTTAATCTCCATTTTGTCAAAATTTTGCTTCTTTTAAGAACTCCTATTTGAACAATTCCTTTAAAAATGTTTCCATTATATTTTAAATATATTGAGCTAAAATCTTCAAAAAAATTATGCAGTCTAAACTAATGATAGATGAATAGTGGCATAAAATTGAAAAAAAAGTTGTACACTAGAGGCTTTCTAACTTCATCTTCATTCTTTTAATTACCTTTTTGTTTAGTGGGAAGAACTGAGCTTTGAGGTGAATAAAATAGGGTTTATATCCTCAGCAACATTCCCTAAAAGCCATATAGGCTTGAACAAGCTACTTTACTCTCTGGGCTTCAATCATTTCATCTGTGAAATCAGGATGATAATTTCCTGATTAAGGAAGGAAAGAAAAATGAAGAAAACAGGAGGAAAGGGAGAAAGAAATTGAATTATGTTTTGTATATGCTGGTTTCAGTGAGCCCTATGGCCAGCCATTTTACCTACTGAATCATTTAATGTTCATTCTTACTGGATAGATATCATCAGACGTATTTTAAAGTTGGATAAAAAAAAGTTTTGTCAAAGTTCAGTCAATTCCCTACATTTACAAAGCTAAGAAACAGTCTATAATATATCCATAATACGTGATCTACGTGTAAGGACTTTCTTGAGACAAATATTTAGGAATCCATGGTTTAGGAAATGGTTTAGTAGTGCAGAGATCACTGTTACATAAGCTTGCATAGCTCACTTTATTTTTTTCATTTGTATTTTTTTTTTATTTTTTGAGACAGAGTGTCACTCTGTCACCCTGGGTAGAGTGCAGTGGCATTATTGTAGCTCACTGCAATTTTAAACTCCTGCGCTCAAGCAATCCTCCTTCCTCAGCCTCCCAAGTAGCTGGGATTACAGGCACATGCTACAAAGCCCAGGTAATTTTTCTATTCTTAGTAGAGATGAAGTCTCTCATTTGCTCAGGCTGGTCTCAAATTTCTGAGCTCAAGTGATCCTCCCGCCTTGGCCCACCCAGAGTGCTAGGATAATAGGCCTGAGCCACTGTACCCAGCCCATAGCTCACTTAAAAATAAAAATAGGGTGAATGAAAAGTTTTCTCAACTAATATAATAGCTAAGTAACACATACACTAAATTCAGTGAATTATTTTGAAATTTACCCTTCATTTCTGACTTAAATATAAGAAAAGTCTCTAAAATATATTTTTTTCATTATCCACTGGAAAAGTTCTAAGATGATGATTAAGGAGCAGTATGCACGTTGCATTATAAAAAAGGACAAAAATATTTCTAAGAAGTATGTTTTTTACTCCAAAAGAATAAAAGCAATTATTCACAGAAATGAAAAGAAAAGGACAACTTATTTCAAGTCCTTTCTGTAGTAGAGCACATAGGCATAAAGATAGGATGTAATGAAATCTTGCTGGTCCAAGTAAGACTAAATTCCAGATCATATCGTTTATCTCCCTGAGGCTCATTTTTTCCCTCTGAAAAGCGATAACCAAAATGTCTGCCTTGTGCCTTTTGTAAGTATGTTGCAGGTATCAAATCAGGTAATGTGTGTGAAAGTTCATTAAAAATTATGAAAATCTATTGAAGTACAAAGAATCATTATCAGGTGATAAAATTAGCAGATAAAATAATCATGTTTATATGCCTTCTCAGAAGTTTTGACACATTCAAGATGTAAGTAATGAACATACTTGATGTTATGCCAGCTTTCAGGGCTACGTGGATGGATCAAACATGTGCCCTAAGAATTCAAGGACTCTATATTAAGAGCTTTATACATATTCATATTCTTTGATTCAATAAATCCACTTCTATGGGTTATTTTTTTACAGAAATATTACTAAATATAAAGAAAAGATCATATGAAAAAGTATTTTCATTGCCAAGTTACCTATAATAGCAGAAATATTTGAAATAATTTAAATATACAATTACAAGCATATAACTAAATGACATAATTCATTTTATTACTGGAATATTAGAGCCATTAAAATTATTGTTCTAACAAATATGATTAGAAAGTGCTTTTGACCTAATGTTAAACAGAAATAATCAGAATAGGAGGTTGTGAGATAACTGTAATTACAAGTAGGTAAAATTTTATGAAGCAAACATTTTCATCGGGGAAAGGTACTGAAAGGAAAGACACAAAAGTGTTAGTCATTATAATATTAATATTTGCCTGGTAAGATTATATTAAAAAACTCAAAGGAGAAGCCTCATGTCTACATTTTCCAATGTTTTGATAGATTTATTATTGGCATAATAACTTTTATATATTGCTATAGAGGTAATTATGTGATACTAAGGAGTAAACTTAGCCACAATTTATATAATCATTGAATATATGTATAACTCAGATATTTATCATTTTCTTCCAATTTCTTCAAATCATTTAAAAAATCATATTAAAATATATGTCAAAACTGTCCTTAACAATTTAACTCAAAATATATAAATCATGCTTTCATTAATAATTCTCTGGGCTAGCAAATGAAAACAAAATACTTCTCTTATTTCTGCAATTCATTATGTTCCTAACATTAATTTAAGCTGTTCTCAATTTATTTTACAAAGTTAACTTTTATGACCAATGCATTTTGTCAAAATCATAGCCTAAGTGCATAAAGAATGAACCTTGTACTATAATGAATTAACAAGATTTTTAAAAGATAAAATGAATGACTAAATGATTATAGTTAACAAAAAGTTCCACTCTGCTCCCTTATGGAGAATGATGGAACACTGTGTTTTTGAATCCCATTATCCTAATGAGGAGAAACTCCATACTTGATCATAGCCAAAAGGCTAGAGAAGATACTGTAATGACGTGCTGCCAGTGCTTAATGAAGAGATTTCATAATTATTGAAACCACATCTGTTTGATTAACGAGTCTCTTCCAAGATCTATGCATCCTCTGCTATTTAGTGGATGGCAGAATGCACACACGGCATGAAAGCTCTGGTTTCTTTTTGTGAAGGGTAACTTTATCTGCCAATGGCAAACTCTGCTCTTAACAGACTCTTAAGATGACTAAGTCTATATGTTTTGCAGGCTTTGTGTAAATTTTGCTTAAGTCACCTTCTGTCTTTGTCACCCAGGCAAGTCACTTAGATCTCTATTGCCCTAGTTTCCTTTCTTATAAAATATGGTGATATCCAATTTATAGGGTTGTTGTGAGGATCAAATGAGGTAACAAATTAAGACCTCTTGGACTAATACCTGGCAAAGTATGAACTAATTATGGTTGCATAGCAATAGACATGTTTTTAAATAAGGTGGAAATTCTTAAATCCAATTTGGTCCTTAATACTGTTATCTGGTATACAATTTAGTAGCAGATTAGTTGTTTCCTTTTTAAGAACATGATGGGATGATTCTGTTGATGTTGCTATGTTCTTCTAATAATTATTCTCAGTTACTTTGACTTTCAGTAACCTAGAACAAGCAACCTTGACATTCCAAATTTGTTGTAATAGAAAAAGAATTGGATTACAGAGTTGAATATTCACAACTTGATTATAAAAATCAGTATTTTAAAATTACATGGTGCAAATATTCTATTTCAGAGGAAATACTTCATCCTATTGCCTTCAGCTCTCAATTCTGAAAGTAGAGAAAGTAGGACTAACAAAGCTTAACTTAAGCTTTGTGTTCTTAGGAAGAAGAATTTTCTATGTGCAAAACCGTACTCCTAGAAGGCCACTTGCTATCTGGCCCAATTCCATTGTTCCCAGGCACAAAGTGTGTTCCTCTAGAAACACATTTATCACCACTGAATTTCAAAAGACTCATAGCTCCCATCGGACCAGTGTGAGAGTTCCAACATTGGAGGTCTTGAAAAACTACATTAAACAGAGGGAGAAAGGTGCTGGCAGCTTAAGAGTTTTGACCTAACAATTCCATCTTTCAGACAATGCAACTACACTGTGAAAAGCAATTTGCTCCTTGAAATTTTGGCATTACAAAGTCTCTAGCACAGTGCTAAGCTATAATAACTACTTGGTAAATACCTGTTAATTATGTGGAAGAGTGGCTGAGCCAGAACCAGGTTTTTCTCCCAATTTTAAATGATGAAAAACGAAAGAGCTTGAGAATGGAGATCTTTGAAATCATCCTTGCAAATAAGATTTACTTTATTGATGATAGTTAATACATACCTGTTAATAATTTAAATATAATTATTTGATATTTATTCAGGTTGTCAAGTTTCTTATTAAAATTATATTTAAAATAAAATACAGTTTGATTGAGAAAATTACTTAGAGAAGAAAACTTTTTCTGAACGTCCTTTCCAATTTAAGCAAAAAACCACTTACAATTACTCCTATAAGTCAATGCTAAAGTAATATTTCCCAGGCTGTTTCTGCTCTACCGTGACTGAGGGTTTGGGGTTTTTTGGCTGCTGTTCCCTGTGACTTGGTGCTTAAAATTGTAAGGTCTACTTCATGGGCACCATTCTTAGTACTACCAATTGAAAATCATGTATTCTCATATCATTAATACAATAATAGTTTTGTGACTTTACCTGAAGTCTGTGCCATGCATGCTCATAATTTTCAGGCAAATACTTAAGACACATGTTTAAAAAATTGTCACCACATAGGCGAGAGTACAGACAAAATAGTGGACTACAACAGAACTTCCAAAATGACTTCAACAAAATGAGTGCCTTTTTAGCCGAATATGAAAATGTACACGAACAACTTGATCTAGTTAATAAGATTCATTTACAAACAAATTCCAGGGATTACAATTATCCCAGGTGAATAAGGTCATGGTGTCAATGTTAGAAAAAAGGCATTTGCAACTTCTGCCAATCAGATCCACTAATTGGTTTAATTTTAAAGGAGACAAACATGCCATATTGTCAAGTTCCTTGTCATAGAATACCTATTGTATCTCGTCTGGACTCTTGATATGTGTTCCCCATAATAATAAGGAAGGGGAAATTTTAATTCTAATTCAAAGGCATTGCCCTTTACTAATCAATTTCACTGTGTCAGAGTTGATAGCATATTGACTGATGTACCAAACTTAATTCTGGATTTCAGATTACAAGAAAGAAGTGACCTGAAATATCTATCTAGGCTTCTGTGCAGATGTCTAAAAGAAGAAAAGTTTTGCTATTTTCAGCCAAATATTTTCCTGAAAAAAAAATAACTAACTTCTGACTTCTATATTTTTTTAAAAAAAAATGAAGTTTAGTCCTTTAGAATGTTAGAATGTTAGTCCTCTTTATAGGAGCTAGACTATCACACTATAAAAGTGTGAGAAATACCTTTAAAATATTTATACATAAGCCTATACTCCTGCTAGCATCAAAAATCAATGTGCCTAAAAATAGTCTCACAATTTTCAACTAAATACCAGCTCTCTTCCTGAGTATTTTTATTATAGTATTAATCCTTTAAACTGTGTCTATCAATCATCTTTGACATCTTTTGCTCCATTCTTTACATCTGGTAAATCACTGATTTTTGTTCTCCCCTCATTACCTACTTCACTCTTCTTCATTCCTACTGAAATCAGTTCACACTTATGCTACTGATTTCTCTCTCTGCTGCTAATCTTCCTCTCTTCAGTCTGTCCTAAGGGTAACACCACACTAATCTTCCTGAAGAGTTAACTTTTGAAGTATCACCTTCTACCTGGAACTTTACATTAGTTCCCCTTACTACAGTTTGGACTGGAATTGATGAGCCCCAGTAAACTTTTACCCTGACCATTTCATACATTATCTACACGATATGATTAACCTTGTCTATTTCCCATGAGCCATGAAGACTAACGGTGAACATGCTGAGAGTCAGTGGCTAGGGGTGGTTGTGGAAAGTTCTTGTAAAGAAGATTGTTTAAGTATGATGGAAAATTATGCTGGATATTTATCCCCATGATATCTGGCTCTACTTTAGATAAATATTTATTTTGCTTATGTATGTGTGAATCAATAAATAAAAGAAACAGAAGACTGCAAAATAAGTAGTCAATAAACCATGAAAGTAAAGGCAGAAGGACAAAAATTCCACAAACTGACTCACTGGAGCACTGCCAAAACTAGCTTAATTTTTTTTACTATGATCTAAAAGGGAGAAGAGAATGAAAGCACATAGTTATTGTAATTACCATCACTATATTTCATAATAGTTGTTCAGTAAGTGTAGTTTATTATATGGTTTGAAAAACAGGCCAAAACATCTCACAAAGTTAATCGCTTCATGCCTGCATTATTGCTATTGCCTTGTTAGGATTTTTTCCCTTTGATTTCCTTTTACTTTCTATCTATCCTCCAACCCTATCCTTCAGTACCCTCTACATTCTTGTTGCTACCTTATTATAAGTTGCATTTTTGTTTCCTTCCACTTTCTGGATCACGTTTCTCTCTGTGCCAGTACCCATGGCTTTACATAATATTAAGTTTGTTTCCTATGTCTCCCAGATTAACCTTATACTTTGGTTATGCATATATTATTTCTCTGCCCCCATGCTCATTCCTATATCAGAAATGTTGCTTATAATATTTTCACCATAGAAAATTGTCTTCAGATTCTTCACCATCTATCCCTTTGGTCCTCTCGGGAGTAGCTAATATTCTTTGTGCTCAGCTTGCCTAACTCTTGTTTGCTTATCTTCTCTGTCACAATTATTTATAATATACTATTATCTATGAAATGTGTTTACCACTATGTATTTCTAACGTGCCAAAAATTTTCAAGTGAAATACAAGCCTATTGTTTCTAGCTATTTGTCTTTGCAATTTTCCTGTAGCTCATAACAGCAAGAGACTCATAGTAAGCAGTAAAAAATGTCTTGTAGCATGAAGACAGTGAAGTAGTACACTTTCCAGCCATCATCCACCCACAGAAACATCAAATTGAATAACTATATAAGCCCAAAAATACCTTTACAAGAGCTGGATCTTCTCACCAGGTGAGGGATTATGGTATCTGGTTATAGCACAAAAATAAAGAAAGATACATTGAAAGGATAGGAAGTACAGTTTTACATTACCTGCATCACTCCTTCCTCACCCCACAAAGCACAGCACGGAGAGAGATACCAACCACTTGGGGGAATGGGAGAGAAGGGAGCACAGGGCCTTTCCTGAAAACCAACACTGGGACCTCCACAGTAAAACCTACCATCAAGCAGATCCCCACAGTCCCACATGCCAGGCAAGTACCCATAGACTGAACCCAGAGACCCACTTTAGTTCCAGGTGGGACCACATAGCCCCAGGCTTCAGGCTTCTGTAGCAAACTTGATCTCTGGCCCACATAACCACTGTACCAATTTCAGTGGCCCCAGGCTCTATTCAATTCTCAGGAGCAGGCAAGCCTCAGTAGCTGTGGGTTTCTGGTAGTTCCTAGAACCTCACATACCATACTAGGCTCCAGACTTTTGACAGTGTCATACCAGTTGTAGCTGCCCTGGGCTTCTGGCAATGCTGCACAATTGCCCCAAGATTTAGATGAGCCCTAACACCATGCCTGCAGAGATTTTCCAGGCAAAGGCAGTATATAAAGACTGGAATAAATACCTACTTTTTCAAATGCAGACTTTGATGAAAAAGCCCAAGAATCAAGAACAACCAGAGAAGATGACAGCACTAAACAGACAAATTAAGGTGCCAGTGACTGTCAATAAAGAAATGGAAATATTATAGAAATGCACAACATTCCTGACAAAGAATCTAAATTGTTTTGAAGAAGTTTGGAGAACTTCAAAAACTTCAATACAGAGAAACAAGCCAGCAAAATAAGCAAAAGAATAAGTGAACAGAACTAGAAATTTAAGAGAGAGAGATTGAAACAAAACAAAAAAATCTAATAATCCTGGAGCAGAAAAATATAATGGAAGAAATAAACATCATAATAGAAAGCATCACCAGCAGACTTAATCAAGCAGAAAAATGAATCTGTGAAGTTGCAGACAGGTTATTTGATAATATATCATCAGAAGAGAAAAAAAATAAAAAGAATGAAGAAAATTTATAGGATATATGAGGCCATGCCAAAAAGGAAAATTTTCAAGTCATAGTATTTAAAGGAGAATTGAAAGGTTTAAGGGGTAGAAAGTTTATTTAATAGTAGCAGAAAACCTTTCAAACTTATAGAAAGTTATAAATATTCAGGTAATGGGAATTTTAAAGGTCTCCAATCATATTCAATTCAAATAAAACAATTATAAGCAAACTTTCAAAGATCAAATCAAAGAGAAGAGCCTAAAAACATCAAGAGAAAACTAGTAAATAACACATAAGGGAGTTCTAATACACCTAGCAGAAGAAATTCTCAGCAGAATCCTTGCAGACCAGGAGAAAATGGGATGACATATTTCATAGTGGGGAAGAAAAATACTGCCAACCAAGAATACTGTGCCAAGTAACTCTGTCCTCAAGAGATGAATGAAGGATAAAGAATTTCCCAGGCAAACAAAAGATGGCCACCACCTGATCACCAGACTTATCTGGATCACTAAGTCTGATCACCACCAGATTTGTCTTAGAAGAAATGCTATTAGGAGTTCTTCAAGGCGAAAAAAGAGAATGCTGATGAGTATCACAAAACATCTGAAAGAAGAAAACTTACTGGTAAAAGTCAGTATGCAGTCTAATGCAGAATACTCTAATACTATAAGGGTTGTGTGTAAATCACTCAAATCTTTAGTATGAAAGTTAAAAACTATTAAAAATAACTATAATAATTTCTATGAGATGCAATATAAAAATGTGAACTATAACATTAAAAATTCAAAATGATGGACAGAGTCAAAGTGTGGAGTTTTTCTGTGTAACCAAAGTTAAGTTTTCATCAGCTTAAAATAAGCTGTTATAATTACAATATTTTTCTGTAAGCCTCATGGTAACCACGAAACAAAAACTAATAGCAGATATTCAAAAATAAAAAGCAAGAAATCAAAACATATCAACAGAGAAACTCACTTTGCCACACAGAAAGAAAGCAAGAGAAGAAGAAACAAAAGATTTGCCAATAAAAAATAAAAAAAAAAAACCACTAGGAAATGGTTAACAAAATGGCAATAGTCTTTAAAGATCAACAATTACCTTAATTGCAAGTGTATTAAACTTTCTTATTAAAGGACATAGAGCAATTGATTACAAACAAAAATCAAGACCCAATGATCTGATGCCTATAGGAGACTCACTTCAATGGTAAGAACACAAATAGACTAAAAGTGAAGGGATGGAAAAAAAAATATTCCATTCAAATGGAAAGCGAAAGTAAGCAGGAATAGCTACACTTCTTTCAGATAAATGAACTTAAGTCAAAAATTATAAAAAGAGTAAAAAATTATCATTGCATAATGATAAAGAGGTTAATTCAACAATAGGTTATAACAATTGCAAATATATATGCACCCAACATTGGAGCACCTAAATATAAAGCAAATAGTAATAGATCTAATAGGAGAGACAGACTGCAATACCGTGATAGTGGAGGCTTTACCACCTCACTTACAACAATGAACAGATTCTGCAGACAGAATGTCAATAAAGAAACACTGAACTTAAAATACACTCTAGAATAAATGGACTTAATACACTATTAAAAAATGGAACTAACAGACATATACAGAACATTCCACAAATCACCTGCAGAATACACATTATTTTCAACATCAAACATTCTCTAGGATAGATCATATGTTAGGCCACAAAACAAGTCTAAACAAACTTAATACGATTGAAATTATTCCAAATATCTTTTATAACCCAAACAGTGTAAAATAGAGATCAATAGGAGGAACTTCAGAAAATTCACAAATACTTTGAAATTAAACAACATGCCACTGAACAATCAATGAAAAATTAAAGTTAAAAAATTTCTGGAGACAAACAAAAAATGGAAACATATCAAACCTATGAGGTACAGCAAAAGTACTTCTAAGAGGGAAGTTTTGTAGCAATAACAGTGTACATCAAAAAAGAAGAATCATCTCAAATAAACAACCTAATGTTACACAGCAAGGAACTAGGAAAACAAGAAATAACTAAGCCCAATGTCAGTAGAAGGAAGGAAATAATAAAGATCAGAGTGAAGAGAGGTTAGAAAAATAATAGAAAAGATCAACAAACCTAAGAGTTGGATCCTTGAAAAGATGAACAAAATCAACAAGCTTTAGCTAGCCTGACAATAAAAGAAAACTCAAATTAGTAAAATCAGAAATGAAAAATGAAACATTACAACTGACACAACAGTAATGTAAAAGATCATATTATCATGAACAATCATACACCAACAAATTGGAAAACCTAGAAGAAATGGATAAAGTCCTTGATCCATACAACCTACAAAAGGTGAATTATGAAAAAAAGAAAATGTTAACAGACCAATAATGAATACTGAATTAGTAACAAAAGTTTGCCATGAAAGGAAAGCCCAAAACAGATAGTTTCGCCAAATTTTATCAAATATTAAAAATATCTATATCAATTCTTTTCAAATTCTTCCAAAAATTGAAGAGGAAGGAATACACCCAAACTCAATTTATCAGGCCAGCATAACCCTAATATCAAAACCAGACAAAGATACTACAGAAAAAGAAAATTACAGGCCAGTATCTCTGATGAACACAGATGTAGGATTTAAAAGCACATTAAAAATATTATTCATCATGATCAAGTAGGATTCATCTGAGGAATACAAGGATGGTTCACCATACATAAATCAATAAATATATCACTTCAACAGAATAAAGGACAAAAAACATATGATCATTTCAATAGAAGAAAAGTATTTGTCAAAATTTATCACCCTTCGATTAAAACTCTCAACACATTAAGTATAGCAATAATGTACCCCAACACAATAAAGACTATCTATGACCAATATATGAGAGCATTAAAGGATCACCTAACACTTGTTAGGATAACTATTGTCAAAAAGAGAAAATATAGCAAGGGTCCTGGAACCAATCCCCTGAAATATTGAGGAATGACTGCATAAAGACATTGGCAGCAGAATCATGACAGTTCAGAGAATTTTAAAAAGTCAAAGACACTGTCGGTGAGAATGTAAATTAGTATAGGCATTATGGAAAATGGCATAGAGGTTCCTCAAAATATTAAAAATAGATCTACTATATGATCCAACAATTTCGTTACTGGGTGTATACCTTTGGGTGTATACCAAAGGAAAGGAAATCAGTATGTTGAAGAGATATCTGCACTCCTATGTTTACTGCAGCACTATTCACCATAGCCAAGATATTAAACAAACCTAAATGTCCCTCAACAGATGACTGGATAAAGAAATCATAGTATAAATATATACAATGGAATACTATTCAGCCATGAAAAGAATGAAATCCTTTCATTTGCAGCAAAATGGATGAACCAGGAGGACATTGAGTTCAGTGAAATAAGCCAGGCACAGAAAGATAAAAAAACACATGAACTCACTGGTATGTAGAGTCTAAGAAAGGTGATCTCATAGAAGTAGAGAATAGAATGTTTATTACCAGGGGCTGGAGTGGCTGGGGGAAATGTGGAGACGTTGGCCAAAGACCCAAAATTTTACCTATATAGGAGGAATAAGTCGAAGAGTTCTAAACATGGTAACTTTAATTAATAATATGTTGTATTCTTGGAAAATGCTGAGTGAGTGGATGTAAAGTGTTCTCACCACAAATGATACTCATGTGAAAGAAAGCACATTTCAATTAGATAGATTTAGTCATTCCACAATGTGCATATACTCCCAAAACATCATGTTGTACACAGTAAATATATAAAATGTTACCTGCTAACATAAAATAAGAAATGCTTTACAATTGATTTCTAAAGTAATTTGGAAAAATAAAATTCTTACCTTAGTTTTTAGATTCTTTATAGTTTCATGCATCCTATCATATTTAGGATTCTTTTACTTTTCATCATATATTATTTGATTAATTTTTTCATAATGGAATGTAAACTTATGGTTAAAAGCTCCCTCTACTGGTTCTATTTAACATATCTGAAAAAAGTTTACATATATATATACATATATACACACACACATATACATACACATACACACACATATACACATACAAACACACACAGGCACACACACGCACACATAAGGGCTGTCTGGAAAGTATCCAGCTGTGAAATATGAACAATTATGAAAGTTATGGCTGGATACTTACCGGACAACCCCATCTATCTATCTACATATATAAATGCATATGCATACACATGTCCAATTTATATAAGAAGTTAGTATTAAATTATAAAAAAACATCAGAACACTCAATAATGTTATCAGCCTTTATATTCTTCTATGATCTGATTTCTGAAGAATTTATGCTCTATAGTTCTTAATCTTTTATTTCTTCAAACAAAACATTGGATTCTTCTTCTGTTCATAAATTATAGAAGCCCTCATCCTGTAGACCACAGCCATGCTTACTGCTCTGATGCTTTCCGGGGAGGGAGGCAATGCAACGCAGGGACTGAGCCCTAGGATCCTGCACTCAGACGGCCTTACTCCAGATCCTTGCTCTACACTGTAGGAGCAGCAATTAAATCAAGTTACTTAACATCTGCTTGTATCAGTTTCCTCACGAAAGAATGGGGGATAACAATAGTTCTTCCCTCATCATGTTGTAGGTTTTCAATGCTCAGGTAAACATTTAGCAAAGTAAATAATAAATCCTCAGATCCTCATAGGCCATGCCTCAGGGCCCCCTCTAAAGCAGAGAATAATCACATTTGGCTATTTTTTTTCCCAGTGTCTTTGACTATTTTTTAAGTTCTCTGACCTGCCAAAATTCTGCTGCCAACGTCCTTATACAGTCCTCCCCTCTCAGGATCATTCGCAGGGGACTGGATCCAGGACGCCTCACCCCGACACCCAAAGCCAGCGATGCTCAAGTCTCTCATACACAATGGCATAGTATTTGCATATAACCTATGCACAACCTCCCGTGTGCTTTAAATCATCTCTAGATTATTTATAATACCTAATATGATGTAAATGCTATGTAAATAGTTGCTATATTTTATTGGTATTAATTTTATTATTGTATTGCATTTTTACTTTTTATTGACCAGTAATAATTGTATATATTTATGTGGCACAGAGTGATATTTCAATATATTTATACAATATGTAATGATCAAATCAGAGTCATTAGCATATCTTTCTTTTTAAACCTTTATTATTTCTTCATGTTAGGAACTTTCAAACTCCTCTCTTCTAGCTATTTGAAAATATACAATAAATTATTTTTAACTGTAGTCACCCTACAATGCCACAGAACACTAGAACCTATTCCTCCTATCTAGTTATACTTTTATATTCATTAATCAACTTCTTCCCGTCACCTCTATTCTTCCCAGTGTTTAGTAACCACATTCTATTCTCTGTATTTATATGCACATACAAATACCCATACATGCATGTATGAACATATGTGTAAGCATAGATGGGCAGTACTGAGAAGGCTAATATGGTACAATACTACAATATACATTTAAATATACACATTTCAAATTAAGTTTTTAAAGGCTTTAATGTGAAATCATATTGATCTTTTGGGTAAGAATGATATTCCAAAAATTTATATTGATCATTCAATTATAAAGCTAAAAAGATTAAAAAGAGAATGATGAATGCTTTCCACCTACTACCAGGTTGTTAATACTGCTTACAACAAAGGTCACTTCAATAGCAATGTGCGTTGATCTTTGTGATATTTTGAAAGCATTTCAGTGTATTTTCAAAAGACTATTTCAAATTTAGATTTCCTGGTTAAACATCTGGATATATTTCTTGGTCCATTTAGCTGCCTTTAATATATACACACTCAACTCCTTCAGATAATAGGAAAAAACAGATTTTGTGAAAACTCAAGAGATAAAAGATAACAGCATCATACAAAATTAAAGATTTGAGACTCATTTTGGACATAGTTTTAATTTTGGAAAACACATTAAGATCCATTGAGAAGAGGATATTATGCAAATTTTAGCATAATTATGTGAAGGTAAAGTTCAGAATTATGAAGTATACTGAAATTCATTTGTTTAAGTACAAGTATTAATAGCATCACAAATATTTAAAATTACTTAGTAGCCAATATTAGTATTTCTTATACTGTATAGTTCTAAATATTGGTCCAGAGCTCTTATCTTTATACCATGCCACATTTTAATCTACTTCCTCAATATAGGTTATGATGACTTATGCAAAATCTATATTGTCTAAATTTTATATTAACAGCTATAATCCGTTCTAGACTCTCACATAAGACAATTTTCTGTGTTCATAAAATTATTACTCCTTCTTATAGATTTTGAAATTAAGTTGTTAAACATGAATCTTCAGACATTTATCCTTTTTTTCTTGGTATATTTGGTATTTATTTACACTAAATTCTGTATAGAACTCTGTATTTCTTTCTTCTCCTACAGTCACTTCCATTTGGTGAACTCCTAAAATGCTTTTTGAAAATTCTTTTCATGTTCTGTATGTTCATATTAATAAAACAGTACAACAGGTGTACAGCTCTATACCCAGCCTTGTAAAATAGAATTATATATTTCCTCAACTGGGGTCAAATACAGGGAAAACTAAGCTTCTGCCATCCTCACTTTCCTCTGATGTACCAGTAGGTAAAGCATTAAGTTGCCACCATCCACCCCAGCCATGGATACCCTAGTGCAGAAAAGATTTTTCTTACCTACTGTTCCAAAATGGTTCTGGCTCAGCCTTAGTACTACTGTACAATTGAAAAACATTTTTCGTTTTGTTTTGGTGACCGAAACCATAGATACAGACTATCGGCATCTTCATTATTTACATTATTTTAGGGAAGGCAATGACGGATACATAGGAACTGATACATTCAAGATCTGTAAGAAATTGATATACTGAGATAGCCAGAATCTAGGAGATAAAACGTTAAAATAGAGAAGGCAAGGAGAGCTGTTTTATGTTTTATCAAAAATACTTGCAGATTAAAAATAAAGAACTATAGAAAATTCTCACACCATGGACATGATGAAGAAACAAATGTGCAAATAAAAGCTCCTTCCCATGATTTTATTCGTTCCTCAAACCCAACATTCCCATTCTTTCAGCTCTCAAGTCTTATCTTGCTCCCCCCTTTTCTCTCTTCCTTTTCCTCACTTATTTTTCCTTTTCAGTTCTTGCCATTCCTACCTGACTGTGCATCCACATCAGTCAATCTTAACCACCAGCAAGTAGCAGCTTTTTAAATGTCAATTTATTCACTTTAGAAAAGGGTAGTAAAACTAAGTAAATGCCATTTACTGTTACTGATAATATGAAACCTCATTAGTTCAAACACATTAGAAAAATCATGTGATTTAATTCAAAATCTAAAGTTAGGTTTTTAAAATAATAGCTTAAAATTTAAATTCAAAATGAATTTAAATGTATAAATTGTATTTCTTGTGTTTTTTGGCTTTTTGAATGTAATTATAAACCAATATACAAATAATAAAACAAAAAGACAATTGAAGAGAATGTTTTCTTCCCAAATATTCTGTTTTCATGTTTTGTTTCCTAGGTAAACACTTATTTTGATGGACAGTTGGTAGAATTGACGTTAGTAAAGTTTGTAGCTTGCACAGATTCAAATAACTGAGGGTCAGGATTCCTGAAGGTTTGAGTAAACTGAGTAAGCGTCTATTTACCATGGGTTTTTGAAAGAGTAGCTAATTAACAAAATTAGTCTATTCATCCCATCCCAGACTTCAGCCACCATAGAATTCCCATTCTTAATCCCAATTAAGATCCTTTCTATTAGTAGTCTAAGCTTCTTAGTGCATTATAGTTTTACTCTTTAAAATATCAACCTTTTGAAAATGTAGTTTCTCCTTTATATATCATAAATATAATTACTCCCCCATCCCTGCAAATTCACCTAACTGCAAATGAAAATATGTATTTAAATTAAGATAAAAATACAATAAAAATAATAAAAGTAAAAATACAGTATAACAAGTTTTGCATCACATTTTTACATTGTGTTGCATCTAGAGGTGATTTAAAGTATATTGGAGGATATGTATAGGCTACATGCAAATACTATGTCATTTTTAAATAAGGGACTTGAGCATCCTTGGCTTTTGGTATCTATGGGGTCCTGAAACCAATCCCCTATCCCCTCGAATACTAAGGTACAGACAGCTGTATTTCTGTTTAGTATGATGGCCAAATCAATTTTAAAGAATGTGTTCAAAAATCTATCATCTGAAGAACAACAACATAAGTAAACCTTTAAATTATAAATGCATTGAAGTTATTTTTCTTCCATATAAAAGCCATAGAATAACTTACATAACAAAAAACAAAATCAAAGACAACAATTACGAGAGAAAAATAGGGCCAGGAAAAGCAGCTGACATAAGATAGTTTCTTCACTGACTTAATGGTTAGTAAGAAATGCATGATAAATTCTGCATTTAACTGGAACAGCAAGGTGGACTCGTTGTAAATTGAAACAAACTCCTAACATGTGGAGGAGAAAACAAATTTTAAGGTATGTGAAATGCATGTTTTTGTATAACCTGCTTTTTATGTTATCAGTTCCACAGAAGAAAATATCTGTTTCACAGGATCAAAATAATGAAATTTATACTGCTGGAGCAAATTGGAGGCTACTACCAAAAAACTGTTTTGAATTTTCCAGGATGTTCAAATTCTGGTGTTAAATGTTCATAAGGAGAAAAAAGAAAAAAACAGAACTCAATAGATGATTTTTGGTCATTGTATTATATCTGACTCTACAGACCAATGGTTGCTGGGAATAATTTTGTAATTTGAGGTGGGTAGTCTGCACTAAATACCACTGTATTCTCAAAAATTTTGGATGCTCAGATATATCTAAGAAGACCAAAAAATAAAATTGTAATTATCAAATACCTAATAACTATTGACAAAAACTAAGGAATACACAGTCATATATACTTTCAAGGATCATTTCTATAGTTTGACACACTCTTATGTATTCAACAAATGATTTAATGCTTTCTGGGTTCCAGGCACTGTGCTTTAAGTTGAATTTCAAAAGGAATTTTGAAAGAGTGTTACAGAAATCAAACACCAGGCCCAAATGACAGTGTTCTGCTTTCCTAACCCACTTCTGTCTTCACTGTTTAAGTTTCTTGAAAATTCTCAGCTTAAGATTTCCTGGTACTCCCTAACTGAAGATACTAATTTCCAGGCTGCCAATCTGATATTGTGAGTTATATCAAAACCCTGCAGACCATTTTCCAAATTTATGAGAGTTTCCTTGATTCCATCTCACTGTACTGTTCAAGCCTTTGAAGCCAGGTCTCTTGGGTTCTGTTTCCTAAATGTTCTATAAATATTTAAACCAACACCTTGATGGAAATTTAAAAAAATAGTTCACCAATATTCACACGATTCTATGTTTCCATGTGATCTGTGTCACAGTCCAGCAACTTCGGTGCCTTTGTCTCCTGCGTTTCCTGCCTTGTCGTCTAGCCGCACTGTGAGACGTTAGTCGGGGCTCTTTCCTCATCCCTGGCCATGGTTTTGTAGCTGAGATATCACGAAGCTCTTGTATAATCGGGATGCAGCGGGCCTAGTGGACTTTGATTTCAGCCTCAGCAGCCACTCACTGGTGATTTGACCTTTGGTAAATCACTTAACCCACTTGACACTCAGTTTTCTCATCTGTAAAATAAAAGTTTGTACTAGATGGTCTCTTAAATCACTTCAAGCTGGAAAATGTCATGAGTTTATGAACACAATTGACACCAGGCTCCCGAAATTTTAGCACAGCCCTAGGGATTTTTTTTTTTTTTTTTTTTTTGTGATTAGAAAATTCCTCTGAAAGCAAGTCAACATTGCTTTCGTCGAAAATAAAAAGAATTGATTACTATTTGTCAACACGGTAATCATCTAAAACCAAGGTATAGAAAGCATCATTAGGAATGGGAAATGATTCAAATAAAAACACAGAATGGCAAGGAGAAATGAGGTAAGTGAGAGAATTAAAATGTCACTACATCAATGACACAGAGTAGGGATTCTAGTCACTGAATTATGTAGCCACGCATTTGAGAAACTGTCATTGAGCATCTATATATGTCAGGCATGGTGCTTGGCCACTAGGACACAACTGCAAATAAAACAGAGAAGGCCCCGTCTTCCTGTACTTACACTGTAGTCAGCAGGAAAGGATGGGACATATGTAAAGAACTGAATGAAATAATTTAAGAGAATAATAAATGTGAAGTTGTAAGTAAGGAATAAACGGGGGGAAAGAAAAAAGAGGGCATAGAGTTGAGAGATTACTATAGATAGGATGGTCAGGGAAGGTATCTCTGATAAAGTAACATGAATGTTGAGACTTCAATGATGACGAGAGCTCTCCCATACAACCATCTCAGTGCAGAACCTTCTAGAAAAAAGCACCAATGCTGGAGAATACCAGAGCGCCAAATGTAGGAAGTGCTCATGATTTAGAAAGAACAACAGAGGCCAGCGTGGAGAAACTACAGTGAACGAAGGGCAGGCTGCTGAGGCATGAGGGCAGGTGCAGTTGGAATCCAATCTTCCTGAGGAGTTTTATTCTATTTCAATGTAATACGTGAATTTCCAGAAGTCATTGGCTATTTTCGAGAAAGGTGGTCCAATTTGCCTTTGAAGACATTTGTTTGGCTGCTGAATAAAGAGGACACAGTAGAAACAAATTTCCAGTGGAAACAATGGGATAGGATATGTTAATATTTTAGCACCATGGAAGACAAATGATGAAATTTTAGAGGAGTTAGGTAAAATAGTTCAGCAATTTACGATTATATGAAATAAAGCCTGAAGGTTAAGTAAAATAGGAAGTATGTGCCAGATGAAGGCAAGGAGTAGGAAAGTCCCTATTTTGCCATATTTGTATATTTGCAAACGAGAAGATTGTCCTATTGCATTGTGAGCAGTAGCTTGGGCTTCTTTCAGAGGCATAACAGGCCTAGACTTCAAACTGCGTCATTTTCTAATGCAGCAGGATCAGCCTGGGGCAGTTCATTTCTGAGGCTTCAGTGAAGGTAGCAAGGGGCAAGCTTCAGACTGCAGTGGTTTAGAGAAACAGTACCAAGTATTTAAAACGTATGAATCCCTGTTGTCTCTGTTTTTATCCCAAGGTTGATAGTGCAAGTGAGAACAGCTAAGGAGTCAGAAACTATTTCCATGCTTTGCTTGACTAAGTTATTTAAAAAAAAAAAAATGGAATCAATATTTGAAGATTTCTAACATAGTTTGCTCTGGTGTTTAAGCAAATAATTACAATTTTATAGATGTGTAATATCTAAGTTTGTTTGCTATAGCTCCTCTTTCCATTATTCACCTGAAAAGAACGATCACTCAACTGCACTCCTTGTGTGGTCCCACCGTTGAATTATCGATTTAAATACAGATTGCAGAGATTATGTAATTAGGCACTGTGGGGCATATTTTGTCATTTCAAACCTACTAAGTTACTGACAGAAAATGTCATAATCTCAATTCTGCTCAATTATATCATAGATATTTATTAAATGTGTGCAATATTATGGAATGGAAGGAAGAATTACAGAAGATATACAAGACCCAGGGGCTTAAAATCCACTGGGAAAAACAAAAGACATATGGAACAATGAAATGACAATGAAAGTTAATGTGATATTAAATGTCAAAATTAATTACACAGACAGTGATCTTTATTGGAATAGGAAAAGAGGGCGAAACCTAGTTTGTCACTGAGTTCTAAAATTCATTTACTTTACATGTTAGATATGTTATTATTTCATCATCAAATTCTCAGAATGTTACTTTTGGTTTTTTGGTTAGGAAAGAGTTATAAGGAAACAATCAAGTTACATTATCAGAAGACAAAGGAAACCTTAACTTAATAGCTGTTCAAACGTAATAGATAATGGCAAGATGTTGCTGGCTAACAATTAATTGTGTACTAAGCAACGGGGCCATTCCTTCCTGACTGGTGATGATTAACTCCCCAGCTATTAATTATCTAATTGTTAAAATTGATTAACTAAAAACTTGTCAGCATTTTTAATTAGCTTCACTGTTCCTGACCTTTTATAAACTATGTAACTGATCAAAACATATTACCACTTTGATGAAATTTACAATAAGCTGTCAATTGTTTATTGTTTTCAGGGTGAAGTTTCTTTCAAAGGGTTTGAGAGACGTAATTCCCCTCACTTTTTGCAGAAAAAAAATGGATACAAACAAAACAACCAAACTGGGGTAATGGACCTTCAAATTAAAATCTTTAGAAAGGCTAATTTAATAAAATCCTGGCCTTTTTATTAGGTATATGTGTGTGTGCACATATGATATTTAATATGAACATATAGAAATATACACATAAATATATATTATATCTGTGTGTAATTACTCATCTGTGCTAGTAGTTAACACAATTTCCATTTATCTCTGGAATCTGATACAACAGTATAACTATACATTTCTCTAAAGTCCCTCTTCTTCTTTCTTAGCACCAACTGCTTAGCTCTGACAGCTGCAATAACCTCATAACCTCTGCACATCCTCTTGCCCTTCTCAAATTGATGCATCCACTCTGCCTTCAGGCTGATCTTTCAAAAACTGGAATCTGCTAATATGAATCCCCTGTTTAAAACTATTATGATGCCTGCATTTTAATTTAAAATACTTCTGTCTCAACACTGTAATATTAGCTGTTTAGTCTACTCCCTAGAGTGGCGAGTTACTGTCTCAGGAGCCCCAATGGAGAACACGTTCACTGTGCTGGGGCCGCGTGAGAAACACACTCCCCTGAGGTGAGCAAGTGCTTCAACCGTTCTCCACTTGCATCAGCACCAGAGGGTTTATTTGCATGCTGAATGGTAGAAATGATTTTTCATTGGTGAAATGAGTGGCATTCAGGATATGGAATACTGAGTAGGCATTCCCACCCCTTTCTAAATAGGGGTGAAGAATAAACCAAAGGCAAGTAGTTGATACCAAATAAATACATTTCCATTGAGAATGACAACCTAGTCCCAAGAGGCCGTCCTGTTCTATGGCCAACTGCCTAAAGAGGATTGCACTGACTGACTGGCAAGATGTGGAGTGCAGTACCGCTGCTGGAATGTTGTCCCATTGGAATGCAAGCTTTTGGGTTTAGATCTTTTAGATTGTCTAAAAGGACAGAAAGATGAAGACTTTAATTCACAGATTGTGTGACTGCTATTTGTCCCACTATTTAATAAGTGTTTTAATGTGTGGCAGAATTAGAACCACTGAGACTTTTCATTTATTTTGTTTTTCCAGATTTATTGAGATCTAAGTGACAAATAAAAATTATGTCTATTCATGGTATACAACGTGGTATTTTAATGTAGGTATACATTGTGCAATGATTACCACAATCGAGTTCATTAACATACCTGTTGCCATTACCTGCATCTACCTATTGGGAGATAAGTATCTAACTAACAAGCAACCAAAAAAACACTAGTAAACATGAATGACCAAACTGGCTTACATCATTTGCAATACACACTGAGGGCTCCCCATTGCGTATTTGATAAAGGTGAAACTCACCTGACCTTCCCACCCACTCCCTTTACAGCTTCTTGACACACCTGGTCAGACTGTACCATTCTTATTTCCTTCTTTAGACCCATATTGTTGTTCCATGCACCTCCCTCAAGATGTACCCTTGAGCTGGAACACCGTGCCCTACACCTAAACCACATTCATCTTGTACAACCCAGTTTAGGTATTGTCTCTCCAGAAAACATCCCTGTCTTTGCAGGTCTGGTTTGTTGCCCACTACCTCCAGAGCTTCCTGAGTGCTCTCGTGATGCCATTTGCACCATGTGTTGAAATTGTCTGTTTAGCCACTGAACACTTTCTCTATTTAGTGAGCAACATAAGAGCAGGCACTTTGTCTTTTTCTGACACACATAATACTCAGCAAAATGCTAGTTGACCCAAATAAAATCTCCTGTGAGTACTTCAATGGGCATGTAGGAAAAAAAAAAAAATCATCTCTCCTCTAGTCCAAAAAAGCTGTGTGTTATAATGAGCATTTTTTTAAGCTGTTGGCCTATGTGTTGGCAGTGCTAATAAAATCATCTTCAGATATTTCTTCTACTAACAATTACACATATACTTCCATAAATATTACTGGGTAAATCTTGTTATACTGGATATGAGAATGTTCTTACCTAATGTCAAAATGTCCTAAAAATTGTGATGCTACATGTTAAAGGTCTTCATTCAGTCATCATGCTAGGACAAATAGCAGACAACTGGGAAATGTCCACATAAATCACAGCCAGGCTATCCAGATTATTTGGTCTTAGTGTATGTAGGTAAGTGCTAGTTTTAAATTTCGTCTGTGAAGAACACAAAAATGGTCTCATCATCTTATGCATGTGGCTTACAAATGACCTCATCTCTACATCCTTCCTGTGGTAAATGCCCTGGATCTAAAGCACCGTTCTGCTCAGTGGTAGTAAATTACTGACTTTGCTTATGCTGTAAGGACAATAAAATCAGCTCCATTAGTACGTGCATTTATAGTCCATATATACCACCTATGCTTCAGTGAGTCAGTTGTTTACTGGAAATAACCAAAATAGGTGCACATAATCTGTCTTTTTATCCATTACAATGCGAAGGACATTGTATCACAAGTAATTGTTTATTGGACGATGGCAGTATCATGGGTATTTCTCATGTTTATTCTATTGATCACCTGAAAGCTGCTGCTGATGGTTTCTAGGGTCAAATGTTTCCTACAGTAAATGCCCCTTCTCATATCAACCAGAATTACAAAGTAGCTCCAAATTTAATCATTCATAACTTCAACAGAAAAAAACAAAACAAAACAAAAACACAAAATTCAAACAAACTACTCTTTACTCCTATAATTCCCCCCTAAGAAAAATATGAAAGCAAAACAAAGAGTAGTATATACCTGGCTATGTTTAATTGGCATATCTGAGTGATTTTGAAAAGTGAAGAAAGGAAGAGAATAATATATTTTGAATGTTTTCTGTTCAAAAATCTGTTATAGGCACTAATCTGGAGTAAACATGAAAATTGCATTCTGGTAGGTATTTAATCCTCATTTCTAAGTGAGCATTAAATCTAGTATGAAGTCATTCACAATCCAGAACTCTCTTATTACACTACTCTAATTCTGGAAGTATTTGTAAAAGTTGTGATTCTTAAGAATACTGATAATCTATGTGTTGGCATTTATTTAATGGTTGGGCTGAGCAAAATTGATTCACATTTCTTTGGAAAATGAGAAAAATTAGATTCATGCCAGAATATTAGTTTAATGTACTTTAGCATTCAGTTCATCTACTCTCTCACCTAAAAAGGAAATTTGGATTATTGCTTAGTAAACACTGGTTATACAATTGAAAATTGAATGGCACTTTAAAAATAATGAAGTATTTCAAAATACAGAGATAAAGGCTCACAAATTAAGAAATCTAAAAGAAAAAAATACTTCTCTAACTTTACTTTTTCTTCCCCTTATTTCTTCCTTGAAGCGTTGGGAATTCTAGGCTCTGAAATTTATTTTACAATCAAATCATAGTATGTTTAAATACAGTACTCATGTATTGCTATCTAGATATTGTCTCCCTCATTTCTAAAACTGAGCTCTAGAAATTTTGACAAAAATGCTATTTTTTGAAAGAAAACATTTTCATATCTCTGTACCAGTGATAAATTGCACAGGATATCTCAAATTGTATAAAAACATGTGCATCAGTTAATTATTGCAATTGTTGAGGCTTTCGAAATACCCCTGAAGTGTAGATACTGATTGTTGTGTGTTGAATCATGCTTCACCCATGGTGAAGTCCTAGTCCCCAGTGTCTATGAATGTAACCTTATTTGGAAATAGGGTCTTTTGCAGATGTAATCAAGCTAAAACAAAATTTTGCTACATCAGGGTAGGCCCTAATTCTATATGGCTAGTGTTCCTATAAGAAGAGATGCATATACACACAATGGGGAGACATATCTGCTGTTTGAAGACCCCCAGTCTGTGATACAACATCCCCTAGGGAACTAATACACTGGAAGCACAAATGTCTAGATTCAGTAACAGGACTTTCTGATGCTTCTAAAATCAGATGCTTCATCAGGCACTGAAATGGAATCTTACCAAGTGATTAAAACAGAACAAAACAAAACCCATCTTTTTTCAAAGATTTGATTTTTAGGATTCACAAATAGATTAGATATTTTTGTTAGCAAATGTATGCATATGGCCATCTTTTGTATCCTCATTCAAAATACGTGAAAATGCTCTACTAAGCATTACACTAGATTTTGAGGGAAAAAAATTTTATGCAATATGTACAGGGCCCTAACTATTCAATAGTAACCACTCTAACACGTGTAATGCACTACCTCATTTAATTACCAAAATAGTACTAGGACTTAAAGTACTACAGGTGACTTTGAAAACTGTTAATAGATCCATGGCAATACCAAATTGGCAATAAATAACAGGAATTGTAGGAACGTAGCTACTTCCAGGTGATGGTCCTTTAGCTTTTCATTTTGGGTCTTTTGCATATGACTTTTACTACTACCTAGGCTGCCACATTTAGCAAATGAAAATACAGTGCAGATAGTAAAATCTGATTGCCAGATATCAAATTTTTTAGTGTAAATATGTCCCAAAGATTAAAAAAATGGTTCAACAAATTCAAATTTAACTGGGCCCCTTCTATTTTATCTGGCAACCCTACCACTACAAGACCTGAGCTTTGGGAACAAAATGCATATAGCGTCTATAGAGAATTCTGAAGTTTCTCACAATAATTCTAAAAGGAAATATCTGGTCTTTGTTACATGCAGAACCAAATTTTATAATGTCCCCTCTGAATTATCTTTTGACCCTTATTTTCTCCACAAGACCTGGGATATAGTAAATTCAAAAAATGTAAGTAAATGAATTAAATTGACCATTTTACCTCATTTCTCCAAATTTCTCCTATTCAAATTACCTTAATAGCCCTTCCCAGGTGAATCATTAGTAACAAAGCTTCTCATTTGTAGTTTAATAATTGAATCCAAGGGATAGCGTATGCGTCATAATTCTGGTCAACTTCTTTGATCCAATTTGCGAATATTTTGTAACGGGTAGAATTGTAGTAAGTCCAAATGATTAGGAAAAGGTTGCTAGCTGCATTAGTCTCACAGGGCTGCTATAACAAAGTCCCACAAGCTGGGTGGCTTAAAACAACAGAAATTTGTCGGCTCACAGTTCTGGATGGTTGAAGTCTGAAACCCACTAAACAGAGGCGTTGTCAGAGCCTCCTTCCCTTGGATCCTGCCTGCCTCTTCCAGCTTCTGGTGTCCACAGTCATTTCTTGGCTTGTGTTTGCATCACTGCACTCTCTGCCTCCACTTTCACACAGCCATCTTCTCACTGTATCTCTGCTGCCATGTGGTATGGTATTTCATGTTCTAATAAGGACACCGATCAAGTCCTTGCCTACTCCAATTACCTATCTTAACTTGATTACATTCTCAAAGACCCTGTCTCCAAATAAAGTCACATTTGTAATACTAGGGTTTAAGAATTCAAAATATCTTTTTATGTGGATATAATTCAACCCATCACACTAACAACTTATAATGTACTATCGGTAGAGGCCCAATTTTTTTTTTAACAATGTCAGCTTCACAATTTACATAATAAATACTGAAAATTCCTAATCTCTGTAATCTCACCGGCCAGCATTAGAATGAAAATTCCTAAACTATTAATATATTGAGAAAAGAGAACAGAAATGGTTGTTGCTAGTTCAAAAACTTTGCGTTAATGTCCAGGTTATACATCTAACCAAATGGAGCAATAATCACCACTTGTGCTTGGCACATTAGTGAAATTAATTACTTGTCTCCTCCACCCTAGTGTCTGGAGAGCACAGTCAATGCCCTACACCTGGTAGGATACAAAAGGCCAATGGTCACTTAATACAGGAGGTTCAGGTGCCACACTTATCAGCAATTGTTCATGCCGTACCCACTCAGAAAATAGTGAGTGCCCTATAGTTCAAGGTTTACACAGGTTAGGTCTCTTTCTCCAAATAATACCTTCATAATTATTAGTTTTGTTTGTTTTCTATATCTAATGGCCACATTCCCTACACATTTCTATAAACAGTTTATTAACACATGACATAAGACTGAAAAAAACCAAAGGAAGACACACAATCTACAAACGAAGAATGAATACATGACAGATGGTGGGTGGAAATAAAAATCAGAGACTCCAAAATAGGTATCATTTCTATTTTAGAGTTCCTTTGAACATTAGTAATCACCATGAGAATTATTCGGTATTTGCAGTTATCTTAGAAGGGTAATTCCTAAATAAAAATGTGGCAGTTTTAACCTTATATACAGAACTCAATTTGTATTTATAGGCATCTAAAATTGATTCAGGTCAGCCCCAGCATGAACAGAGTATGTAGGCACTTCCCTGCGTGAGCTATTTTTTTGTGTCCCCTAAGCATAATAGATAATTGCCTTCTCTGGGGAGACTACCAGGGTCTTTTGTAATGTGGAAAGCTGCAACATTAGCAAACTCAGGTATTTTAAAGTGAGTGAGTAAAGAGGCACTACCCTGCGGAATGATAAATGGGGCTGGAGAAACTGTGCTGACAGCATTTTGAAATAGACAATGGGGTTAAGAACTACTAACATCAGAAATGTGCACCAGACCAGGGACACGGTCCTTTGTGGACAAACTAAATATCTTCTTTCTCACGAAATAACTGGGGGAAAGTTAGTTTTATGTAATAAAACAATAGATCACAGAAACCCAACTTTCCTTTATAAGCAAATCAGTTTTGAAACCAGAAAAAATGCTCCCCCCCTTCCCCATTTTTAAGGAGCTCAATGTATATTCAGCTCTCTTGACATTTCAACATTTGGGTCTCCGCAGGTCTTTGTGCAGTGGAAGCCAACAATCCTAGAGGCTGTTCACTGGGATTCACGCTATGAAGATAGTTTTGGATATTTATCATGTTACTGAGAGAGAGAGAGAGAGAGAGGTTTCAAATATTCAGACATCTTTGAGAATTGAAAGCAAGAACAAGTTATGCCTTTTCAATTAGAAATAATATGTAAAGATAGCAAACATGGTAAGCAAAAACCCTAGCAATAATAAAAAATATGAAGGTACTTGCTCAAGTGGTTTTCTTTTAGTTTGTATCAAATCTGGAAATCTCCCTGTGAGTTGAAATATAGATTTTTAACATAATTTCAATTCACTAATTTAAAGTCTGGAAAAAAAAAACAAAGACAAAACTTTTCATCTTACTCTTATATTTCTCTTAAAATTTTTTTTCTTTTTTCAATTTAAGATTGTTTCAGGGCATAGATTAGAACTTGCTGAAATTGTATTTTCCTCAGATCAGCAGCCTTTGTGAAGTTTCCAGTTTAGCTTTCCTGTCTCATATTACGGGGGCATTACATTTCTTCACGGTCTCAGCAAATGTGACCACTGGGCTAAAGGATCCAAATACAAGCAGATCCCAAAACCTAGAACAGAAGAAATCCATGTGGGGCAAAGAGAATGACAGGAGGTCCCATATCAGATGCAGGCCCCTCTGCTTATTATGAAGGGTGTCAAGAGACAGAATGTTTGGAATTAAAAAGTGATGGAAAAAACAAAAATCCTTCTTACTGCTTCAACCTTGGGTAGGGGACAAACTAGATTCCATTTAGTAAAAACTAGAATGACTTACTTTTGTGAGTAAAATCTTCCCTAATTTGGGGCTAATAAATGTAAACCATTCTGTGAAAATAAAAACTTTGGAATGAAGGCATATTCCACTTTCAGTCAGTAAACTGGAGGTAACTGTGAAAGAAAGACACACAATTTTCACATTATAAATGTGAAGACAGAAGTCACATGCTTAACTCTGACATATTAGGAAAACAGAGAGGAGCCTTCTCAAATAAATAACTGTCAAAGGAACAAATAATGAGACAAGAGTAAACTTCTGGACAGAAGAGACTGTTATTGTTTCTATATTTATGATTTCTTGGTGGAAGGAAAGGGAATCATGTTAGCTGGTAATTAACTATCAAATAATAAAACTAAAACTGAGAAGAGAGAAACTTGGATGTCCTTAGCCAAACTGCAATAATTATTAAGTTGAATGATAACCAAAAGAGTGTCAGCCAGGGACTCGAAATTGTTGATTGCTTCTAAGTTGTAAAATTAAAATTTGCTGCTTTCAGTTATTTCATTGCTGCTTGTTAAGTGAGGATAAAATCCGGCATCCTTCGTTCTAATTACACAGAAAGAGTTTAAGAAATAGACGTTTCCAGTCACTGAATGCCATTTTCTTGCCCACTTATCAGACTTGAAGCAGTCCTAGCGCGCGCACGCACGCACACACACACACACACACACAGCTACCCACTGACAGACACAACTCTTCCGTTCAGTGAGGCCACCAATAAGCCATGAAATCTTTTATTCCAGTCCTCATTTTCAAGACCCTTCTCTCCGGTAGCATTTAGGCTAAGCTATGAGGAGAAAAGTAGAAATTCATTTGATTAGTTAGTAGACAACTGATCTTGCAGAACTGGAGGAAGGCGCTGAGATTTTTATAATACGTGACAGTCTAAATATTTAGTTCAGTCAACAACACGTGCACTGATTGTTGACAGCTATGCAGATGGTAAACAAAATGGACTAGCATATGGAATATTAAAAGAATACCTGAAGTTGGAAGCTTTTGTATGTATAATTAGGATCGTAATTGTTTTTACACACAAGTTTATTGACTGCTACCTAAAATGTGTTTGCATACTATTATTAATTTGTTAAACATGTAGAATGGCGACCTGACAATAATTTCAAATGGATTGCTTCATTCCACAAAGGTATTTGCTACCTGTTTTGACAATGCCATTGGTCATCTGTGAGACTTTGAGCAAACTATTAACATCATTAAGGCTCAGTTTCATCAACTATAACTTGAGATAATGCATTACTGAACTTCCAGGATCACTGGGGTACTTTATAAAGTGCTAAAAAGCATACAGAGAACCCAGTTAAAAAAAAAAAAAGAGTGCCTGATTAGTATTAGTTCATATCATTTCCCCATCCTTGTCATCATCATCATCATTATGAGAAAAAGTTAAATTTAAAAGTGAATTTATAGATAAACATTTTGTGATTCAAATCAATTCACAGCTCTCTTTATCTGTTGGTGGTTTTCTCCTTGGCAATTTAAAGTGGGCTATTCCTAAATAATATGTTGTGCAGACACATACGGATCTTTCATATATGGGTGCACTTAAGAAAATCCACCCAGATGGGTGTCTGCTATGGGATTAATGGCAGTCATTTCACAACCAGTTAAGAAAACCAATCTTGGAGTGGTTTTGCCTCTTGCCACAGACTTCTCTAGTGACAGTCTATCTCCTTGAATATCTTTCTAGGTATAATCAAGGCCTCCATTTATTATAATTTTCCTGATTATTGAAGGCATTTTATTATCAAATGCTGTAACTGCATGACGGAGGTGTGAGCTTATCTGGAGGTTATCTAGAGCTTATCTGGAGGTTATCTACTTAAGCTTCATCCTTCCTTACTAATGAACATTTTCCTTCTACTGAAAGTTTGCAAAGCGTGCTCACATAATTGATCTAATATGTGATCCTACTAACCACTGATATAGGTAGGCAGGTATTATAATTACCACCTCCATAGCATGAAAAAACTGGGACTTGGAGACATTGAAAATTGCATGTCCTAAGTTGCCCAGATAGCTCATAGAGTGACAGACTCCTAAAATATTAACCTGATTATTTTGTCAACAGTGTCAAACAGAAATGCATGCAAAGGGCAAACACAACACCAATGGGTATATCAAGCCTGGAATAAGGTATCAGAAACAAAGATGTTTGTGTTGCAGCAAAGCACAACAGCCTGGTTGCACTATGTTTTAGAAACACTTTGGGGAGCAATTTAAAATCAGTAAACGAAAAACCTCTTAAAGCTAAATATCGTTTAAGAGTCTGAATTTTTCATCTCTGATTTCTTTGAATTTCGTTGGTCATTTTTTAGCCCAGCGAAGGGAAATGATATGGACACATTTACCCAACTAGTGCTAGAAATACTAAGTATTCGGCCTCCTTGCAGCAGATCCAGGACCCCAAACCAGGCCTTTTTTCCTGCAGACTTAGCTCCTTTCCAATGTGCTACACAGTACTCGAGGAAGGGAACTCAGCCAAAGCTTCAGGTCATTGTTTAGCAGTAAGTACAATACTTTTGGCATTTGGTCTCTTGTGCCAAAAGCCCGTGTTCTTTCCATCTGGTTCTACCTCAATTTAATGTGTAAGGGAATGATGAAGAGAACACATTAATGATCTATTGTAGCTAGTCGTCTTCTCTCGGGCTGGCACAGGTAAGTCACCACCACCTGAGGCCCAACACTGCAACCAAGATATCATTAAGAATAATCTAACATTTGCTGGATACTCAAGTCAAGTCTTAGAGCCAACAATGGGAACAAGAAGATGAACATGACATAGCTTCTGCACGCCCAAAGCTCACAGGCTGCTAAAGCTGTGAGTCACATATTTTCCCCTCAAGTCCTTTAGATAAGGGATTAATTAATCTTCATTAGGCTAAAATTATTGAAATATAAAAAGATCTATAGTATTAGTTGGTTTGTACCAATAGTCTATTTCTAAAAATCCTGAGTTAGTGATTCGTCAACAGCAACAATCGTCTGCTCATCTATTTGGGTGTGGTGATTTTGAGGGTGTTTCCCCCCCCCAGTGGCAAATGGAGATGAGGCTGGTGTATAGTCTATGGGGAGTTTGCTGCTGAAGCTACACATACATCGAAACTAGAGTCGTTTAAAGGCCGGGCGCGGTGGCTCACGCCTGTAATCCTAGCACTCTGGGAGGCTGAGGCGGGCAGATTGCTCGAGGTCAGGAGTTCAAAACCAGCCTGAGCGAGACCTCATCTCTACTAAAAATAGAAAGAAATTAATTGGCAAACTGGTATTAACTGAGCAGCACCTAAGTGGACACATAGGTACTACAGTAATAGGGTATTGGGCAGGGGGGAGGGGGGAGGGTATATACATGCATAATGAGTGAGATGTGCACCATCTGGGGGATGGTCATGCTGGAAACTCAGACTTGTGGGGGGAGGGGGGAAAGGGCATTTATTGAAACCTTAAAATCTGTACCCCCATAATATGCCAAAATAAAAAAAAAAAAGGAAATTAATTGGCCAACTAAAAAAAATATATACAAAAAATTAGCCAGGCATGGTGGTGCATGCCTGTAGTCCCAGTTACTCACGAGGCTGAGGCAGTAGGATTACTTGAGCCCAGGATATTGAGTTGCTGTGAGTTAGGCTGATGCCATGGCACTCACTCTAGCCTGGGCAACAAAGTGAGACTCTGTCTCAAAAAAATTAAAAAGAAAAAAGAAATTAGAGTCATTTAAAAATTGTGAGAGATCCAGCTAGATTATCTTCTGAAAAGGTGAGCGAGGTAGTAGACATATAATCCTGGATCATAGCTGAGGTCTTGAGTGAGAGAGCCCTCAATGTACAGAGCCATCAGATGCCCAGACACCTGCTGTAGCTCCCAGTATCTGTGACACTATGGAGTTTTACAGTATAAAAAATACTTTATCTCATTTCCTTCTCCTAGGTACCATCTGAGTAGTAAAGACAGCATTATAAATCCCTATTCCTACTTTACAGATGAAAACGCTGACAAGCAATGAGGCTAAGTGGTTTTCCTCTAATGACACAAATAACAGGGCTAGAGGGCCCACCACGTGCAACTTTTGATCAGGACCACTTACTACAGTGAGTCTGTTTCATCAAGTTCAGTAATGTGTCATCAATGATTTGTGTAAGTATGCATTTTCTTTTTCTTAGTTACCTGTATTTCTAGAGATAACCATCTTCCATTTAATTCCCATGTCCACATAGTTATCAATTAGTCATTTTAATGTAACTTTATAACCTTGTCGAGTTTATGTTCCTATATCCACGGACATTTCAATTTCCTAGAGGCACCTACTTTAAGAAAAAATAAGTAGGAAATAATGCATTTTTAACACAATCCTTACCAATAGATCTGTAAACTCTAAACTTACAAGTGACTCTCATCTCATCTGAGGTTTAGATATGAAATAATTTTAATGTGAACCTCAAAATGACTCTTACTTAGTCTGAAATTGTTCCACTTAGTGTCTTAATTCTACTATTAGAAACTAGTGTTTTTGAGTACTATATGGTATTTCTAGGGTCCATCTACCCAAAAGCAAATACCGACATCTCTCCTGTTCCAGGCACATAACAGGAAAGAAGACCTAAGTATGAGCAAACACATTCTAGCAATAGTGATTCTCCAAGTCTGGTAAAGCAATCAGATGTGCAGCACAGTTAAATGCAGTATAGTGAGAGAGATAATGAGATATGCCCAAGGCACTGTGATAGAATAAAGAATGAATAATCATGATAGTAGCCAAGGAAGGCTTTCATGTGGAAGTTGCATATGAGATAAATCATAAAGGATGGGCCATGCAGAGAAGAGCATTCCAGGAAAGAACAGTAATAACAAAAGAATAACAATGCTTCATTTTTTTGCTGTTATTTACTCTGTGCCATTCATTCAACAAACACTGAGTGTCATCCAAGCCCCCAGGTAAACAGCCTACTTTTTATATACATACACTAGTTCATTCTGTTTTTACGATAACCCTCTGTGCTAGGTTATTAGCACTATGGATAGGAAACCAAAATCTAGAGAGGTTAAATCACCTGCCCAATGCCACAAAATAAGTGGTTAAGAAAGCCAAGAATCAATAGGATTTACCGATTTTAGAGACTGGGTTCCGACCAAGCTTTCCTGAGTAACTTGCCTTGGCTGACATAGAGGATGCACAGGAATGGGGAAAGACAGAATATGGGTTTGGAAATGTCACCTGGAATCACATTTGGAAGGGTATTTGTCACATATCAAAGACCACAGAAAATTAGCCATTCAATCATTTTATGCAGAAAGACTCAAGATAAATAGCAACAATGTGAACAATAGATCGCAGGTGAGGTGGTAAGGCAGGAGAATGCTTATCTGGGGGCAAAATTCTCGACTTTATCTGGAGCCAGCCCAGCTTATGAACCCTCTGTCAGGCAGGTAGTATTGGGCAGAATGACAAAGATGAGGACAAGCTGAATCATTTCCCATTAAGAAGCAAGCTACAAAGCAAATGGCCTGCCAGAGAAGCAAAAGTATTGATTGACCATTTAGTGCAAATGACGGAACACTAATTAATAACTGCAACTGTCAGGAAGCAGTGATTGTTTGGCTTCCATATAGATTTCTTCCCCTCACTTTCATTTGCTTTAATGTTCAAAGCTTTGTTTGATGTGAATTTAATGCTTCCTTTTCTCATTCTGTTAATTCTTTCAGTATTTTGTACTGTATCCTTTTGTGTGTGCCTGCCTCCGTATGTTTTTCCCCTCTTGCATTACTAATGTTATATTTAGGGTTCTGGAAGTCTGAGATTTCTTGCAAGTTTTAGTTCTGAAAACTAAATGAAATACTTCAGAGAGGAGAGTGAATCTCAGGGTGAATGTTATCAAGGGCATTTCGTCTCTAGCAATAAATTCGAAGGGAGGGGCACAGGTCGGCTTGAAGAAATCAGCATCAAGGGAATGTGTATATATTAAAAGAAAGGAAACTGAGCCAATAGAAAGAAAAATAAAGCTGAAAAAATATCCCAGGAATACCATCTAAAATGCATGGCTGTGAAGTCATGGTGAATGCTTTTGAACTAAGTGACAGAAAAGAATAAAACATGAAAGGTAGATTCTAAAAATCAAGTAAGATATGATATGAGGAAAGAAGCATGTTGTTTATAATCAAATTCAGCCAAGATATGTAATGGATGTTAGGCTATTTATTTTATCTTAAACTGAAAAAAAAATCAAAAAACAAAAGCTGATCAGAATTCTAGTGAAGGGGATGATTTTTTTTTAAAAAAAAAAGAAAAGAAAGAAGCATCTATGTGAAGAGATTGTCAAGTATTAATATTCTTTTAAGGGTAACATTTGATATAAATCACCCTGTCCCTTCAACTGTTTTCACTGCTTTAGGGGAAAAAAAAACCTTATTATTATTCTTCAAAGTCTAATTCAAATATCTCAAAATTATTTTCTTTCTCCTGTCTACTTTGGAGCCATACATTATCTGTTTTCTAATATATATACATTTGTCTTTTTAAGAGGAGATTAACACTTACAGAGTAGAGTTTTCTCTTACCAAACCCTGTGTCCTCCCGGAACCTGAGCCCATTTGAGCAGGGGGTGAGAGAGGAGGTTCCAGGTTGAGTGACCACACCTGGGGAAGCAGGTGAGTGTCTGGACTTTCACTCTGCTACCATGCTCTGTAATCGGCCAACTAGAGAGAGTCTAACTTGGCCAATTATTCCCACTACCAAGGCCAGATACATCTGAGTGAGGAGTACCACACCCTTATCTTCAAATATGCTGCAGTCTTGTGACATAGTTTTGGAAGACGTCAGATGGTAACTGATTGCCAGTTAGCTATTACTCTAATGAAGCTAAGTGGCAGCTGCAATGGCCACTATCTCTGTAATGCATAACCTATAAGGTAAATATCCTACATAAAAGACCAAATAAGAGAGTATGGCAGAGAGAAATAAAATCAGAAGTGTTTTAATGGTGAGGAAGGTATACTCCCAAACAATGGCTCAGGGTGACCCATCTCCCTTACTTAAAACATGAAATAAAAGTAAGAAACAACAGCAAAACTCCAAGAATGGGACTGGAGTTGATTCTACTCAAATGGGTATATCCTGTTTCTAGGAACGATAGGGTTCTGGAGGCTAATGTCAAACCTCCATTGAAATCTACGTCCTCAGCAATGAAGGGATGAGAAACAGAGAAGAGCCAGGTCTCTTGTCCTTCGTGTTCTGTGTATGCCTCATTTACCCCACTACAGGACCAGGACCCCCACTCCCAGGCAACAACCCTACAGTTCCTCTGAGACAAAATTCTGATCCCCATTACCACATTTCTTTTTGTATCCCAGAATTGACTGGAGGTTCTTAGTTTTTGCATTTGTGTCCTGATCCTGCACCTGCCAGCTCCTGATCCTGACCCTGACCTGTGACCCCTTCCCTCTTACTCCTCGGACACCATGTTCTAATTCCGAGCCACACTGCCTGCTTTGCAGATGGCCCTTGGTCACACCACCATTTTCGATCCAATCTTTGTGTCTCACTTCTTGGTCTCACCAGCCTAACTTTTCTAAGCTCCCAATCGATTGCGAAAACATGGAGCCTCTCCTATAAAATGCTGACCTTTCTGTTGTTCTAAAGCTCTGAACGCATAGCCTGTGTTTTCCAAACTGACAGTGGGAATTCTTGAACCCTTAACAGAGCTTGGACATTCAAAACTTGCTTTTCCCTCTTGCTCCCCTGTATGTCCTAGGTGCATCTCAAGATACGCTACACCCCCAGAGTCATAGTGACACCAAACCCCAGCTCCAGTCCTGGCCTTCCTCCACCTGCCTTATTCTGCCACCATCCAATTTCTCCTCTTGATAAGTAGAGGCTGAGATGAACATCTGGTCAAGACTGGCACAGTGTCATAAATCAGGCTTAGAATCAGGCTGTGTCTCTGAATTATCTTCTCTGTTTATGTCTCTGTGTTATTTGGCTAAGTGATTCTCTGGGCAGTTCTAGCCACAATTTTGATTTCTGCTGAGCAAAAGACTGGTTAGACTAGACATGGCTGAGAGTCCAAACTGACCCATTCTCAGGTGTGAGGCCCTCAAAATTTTTTTGGTCTGTACTTCTGAATCTAGACACCAATTTCAATCACTTTTATATATATGATATTCCTTCCATTTTAGGTTTCTCACTTATTAACACCAACAAGATTTATTGCAAAGCTGTGCATGTATGATCACTTTCATAATTAGGACCCATCGTGGTGAGTATAGTAAAATGAGGGTTCACAAACATGATCTGGTTCTGCTACCAGTGAGTTAAGGGCTTTCGGCAAGTCTTTATGAACTCTGAATCAGTTTCCCTGTCTCTTAAAAAGAGGGAATTTGACTAAGATTCCATAATGGATTTCCATGGGATTCCATTATGGAATTCCATAATACGAATTCCATAATGTGGGAAAAACTATCTGAACTACCTAACAGAACCTTATATTTGTCTTCACAAAGGAAACCACAAATAAATTACCCAGAGAGATGACGTTTAAAACTGTGATTCACTTTATCTGTTCATATATAGAAAACAATCCCCTCAAAAATCCCTTAGAAGTTCATATTTAATTCCTATAGTGGTTTTGAACCTTCACACTTCTGAAGTTTTATTTATATCTCAAATATCCATAAATCGACCTAGGCATCTGCATTTAAGAATCACTTTTTTTGTTTGTTTCTTAAACAGAGACTGCAGAGCACACATCTTTCACAATACACAGTAATGTAATTTCTGGAAATAGCACTTTACCATTTCAGGCTTAAAAGCTCATTTATATGTAGTGATTAATGTAATTATTTCAAAATTATTTTTAAAGCATTTAACCTTCAGCAGAGTTTCCCAAAAGAGAACCAAAAAAAAAAAAGTGCCAAAAAAATTTTCTAACAAGTGGTTACCTTCTTGATTTTGTTGAGATTTATATATACTAAATAATTTGTTCAATATATAGTCATTGAAGACCTCTTCCCTATAAGTCATTTTATTATAATGAAGACAGCTATGGCTACAATAGAGCCTAGAACTTTTCAGCTTTGCAAAGGAAGCACAAGTGTCGAAATTATGTAAGATATAAAGTAATAATTCTTAAGTAAGGAGACAGGATGTAAGTGTTCATTGTGTTTATTTCTTTGCTATTTTTATAGATTTTTGTTTTCGCCAGTTCTTTTACTAAACTGTTACTTCTTAGGCCTCGGGTGTGAACACAGTAGCTTTATTTCTGGCTTAAAAACCCATCACTCATGTAACAGATACAAACAGGTGCCATAAATCATAGTTGCTGATGCATATATAATCAAAAATGTCGCCTTGTATTACCTGCTCCCTGCATGAAATGGCAAAAATTAAAAAAAAAAGGTGCTATGCCTACCCTTCATACTTTGCCATCAATTAGCATGACATAGTTGCACTCTGAGATTGAAGAGTTAACCCTTGAAAGATTAAGAGTTCACATTCTTATTTTGATAATAAACACATGGTGCACAACACTTTCTTTTCTATAGCATTTCCATTAATTGAACATGGAACTCACCAACAGACTTAAAAATAAATAGCAACTGTATCTAGGAAAGCCTGACCATTTCAAAGCTCACATTGAACTAAAACTTCAAGGAGCAGGATGCTTGATGAGAAGTGGACATAGTGTGAGAGTCAGGGCGGTGTATCTGGCAATCAAGTGCAGCTCTGAATCTGCAATGAAGAGGAGCTATGGAAGGCACGTGAGGTGGCCGTGAATAGAGGTGGAAGCTTGTTATTCATCTTCTAGTAAATAGTCATTCTTCTCAAAGAATCCAGGTGCATCCAAGTGGCTCCTAATCCTGGCATCAAGAAATGACTGTGATAGGGAAAGCAGCAGGGGCCAACCAGAATGGTCATGACAAATGTTACCTCTGCCCCAATAGATGGTACCAAGTATGATTAAATTTCCTGAATTCAGATGCAGTCAAATTGCAGATTTTATAAAGTGGCTAACTTTCACTGCAAGGATGCATTTTGCTGGGTTGTTCTAAAGCAACACCACTGGATTTTTGCAAGTCTGTATTTAAGACTACAGAATCCAATTCATTTTAATCTCAACCATCCAGATTTTGGATACTCAGTGGCTCAGTTATATACTCAGTGGATACTCAGTTTGGATACTCAGTGGCTTCCCATTTATGTAGAATGGATTCTTAGTTTATTGGCATGGCATGTACGAATCTGTAAGATTATGCCCTTGTTTCTGTCTTCAACTTGCACCTCTCTTCCTCTTACATATGCTTCTTCAGCTATCTGAAATTTTAGGATTCCTCTACTAAACCAAGCTCTTCCAAGGCTCTAGGGACTTCCCTCTTTTTGGAATTGATTTTCCATAACAATTCATCTAGCTAAACCCCACTCATTCTTCAGATTTCAGCACTTTCACAGATGGTCCTTCCCTAGCCATTCAGGCTAAGATCCTCCATGGACCTCATTTTTACTTCCTTCATAGCACTTACTTATCACAACTTATAATTTATATTTAGTTACTTGCTTCATGCCTGTCTTTCTCACTAGACCATAAGCCCGGAGAGGGCAGGACCCATTTCGGGTCAGTTTGCCCTGGTATCACAGAACCCCTGCCAATACATGAAACAACGTGGTGCAGGCAAATGCTACTGATTTCTACCCCCCCGCCACCCACTCACACACACAGTGGCTCTCTACTGGGGAGATTCTGAGCCTCAGGAATATTGGGCTATGTCTGGAGACATTTTTGGTTGTCACAACTGGACGTTACTGGCACCTAGAGGCCAGGGGTGTTACTCATCTTATTACAATGCACAAGACATCTACCAGGACAAAGAATTATCTGGCCCAAACTGTCCATGATGTTTCTCTTGAGAAATTCTGCCTGTTATAGTCCGAATGTCTGTGTCTCTCTGAAATTCGCATGTTGAAAGCCTCATCTATAATTTAAGCCTAATCCTAAGAAAGATGAGATATCATACCAAGGTGATGGTATTGGGATGGAGCCTTTGGGGAGGTGGTTAGGTCATAAGGGTAGAACCCTCGGAAGTATCATCATGCCTTTATAAAAGAGACCGCAGAGGGGTCCCACCATGGGAGGACACAGCAAGATCTGTGCACCATCCATGAAATAGGGAACGAACTCTCATGGCATTGAACCTTCATGAATCTCGATTTTGGTCTTCCCAGCCTCCGGGTCTGTGAGAAATAAATGTTTGTTGTTTATAAGCCTCCCAGCTGATAGTATCTTTGTTATCGCAGTCTGGGAGGGCTAAGACTCTGTCCCAATCAAATCGATTGCACCAGTTAATACACTGAGGCAATGGTCAATATCTCATCCTAAATACTTTTTTAGCCAAAAGCTGTTATTGAGGCAATGCCAAGGAAAATGTTTGAGCATCTTAAAAATCACGAAATGACCAAGAAAACAAGGAAGGGTGCTTCCCAAACAGATAGTCAAATCCTTCCAGCAAAGAGGCCCCTTCTTTCCACATTTATATCCCAGAAGTTTTAGGGTCCTGGCCACCTAGGTAGGAAGGAGTGTCCCCTTAAAGGAAAGTTGTCAGGAAAGAAGCTTCTGGTGGCAACCCCCACCCCCATTCTTAGAGCCCATGTTGCAGACATGAGCAGGTATCTTGCTCATATTACAGATATAGTCAACACAAGATACCTAGATAAGGATGGAGAGTATTTCTATATTAACATCCTAATATAGAACCAGACTTTTTTTTTTTTTTTTTTTTTTTTTTTTTTTTTTTTTTTTTTTACATTGTCAGTTACTAAAAGTTCCCTGAGTGCCCTTTTGTTTTTAAGCCATCCTGACTTAGACAGGATGTGGAGAATATCTGACCTTACATTAGGCAAGTTGTTTGCTAACCTATTTGATTAATTAAATGATGTTACATTAAGGCTAGTGAGTGTTTCCTAACCTATTTGGCAAACATATGATCTAGATTATGTTTCTATGTATGTTATTTGTAAGAGTCTGATGGGAAATGGGCATAGGATCTGAAATTGAAATATTAGTCCAACTTCACAGCTATTTTCTGACCTTGAAAAAGTTATGTGGTCCCCAGCTCCCTATCAGCCTTTTCATCTGTCTAATGATGATTTCTAAGATTTCTTCAACTTCAAAATTCTATAATATTATGCAAATAAATTAGTATTTGCATCCATCTGGTTTAGGTCCCAAATCGCACTATCTTATTTTTTATTTTCCTTCCCCATGTCTTCTTATTAGAATAAAATATAATAAAATTTCTGGGAATAGGCAATGAGACTAAGCTTATAATGCATGTAACACACTGGAGACTGGTGGCATAATTAAGCAATTTTTACAATGAGTGGAAACGACAGACTTTAAAATTGACCATGTGTATCAATGCAAAAATATTCCGTCTTCATGATTGCAATGTATAAAATGTATTTACTATTTGACATTTTGTTCCCTTCTCCTTAGAGCTGCAACTTTCACATCAATTAATTTGTTCAGAGTCAATTTTAAAATATGATACATCTAACAATCAAAATTAAGGAGACATATGACCTATAAAATTCTCTCACTGAAAATATTTGCATTGGAAATGAGAGAAAGCCCTGATGAAAGGAGTTTATCAGAGAAAAAAAAGATAGAGAGGACTTGGATTAAAGCAGGGAGAGAGGATTTGAAAGACAAATGGAACAAGTTTCAGGAAGAAAGTGCTGTGGTCCCATACTCTGTGTTCCCCCAAAGCGCAATTGTTGAAACTTACCTCCCAATACAATGTTATTAAAAGGTGAGGCCTTTGAAAAGTGATAGGTTCATGAGAAAGGAGCTCTCACCAATAGGATTAGTGTTCTCGTAACAGAGGCCAGAGGGAGCAGCTCATTAGCCTCTTCTAACCTTGTGAGAACAGAGCAAGAAGGTGCCTTCTGTAGGGCATTTGCCCTCACTGGACGCCAAATCTGCCTAAACCATAACCTTGACCTTCTCAGCCTCCAGAATCATGAGAAATAAATGTCTATGGTTTATAAGATATCCACTTTATGTTATATTGTTATTATACCAGCCCAAATACACTAAGGCATAAAGTAAAGACAAGAAAAAACTTAAAATGATGAGTTTAGTGCCCATTTAAAACCGCAGATGTCTGATTTTGGGGGGATATTAAAGTTATTAGCTCTAAAAATATTTTACATGGTTTGATTTCTGTATTCTTTGTAGATGTTACCAAATAAAGGAGCCATAACAGGAGGCTTGGCCAACCCTCATGGAGACCCCTCCAGAGAAGTGGCTACTGGCTCTATTTCACCGTGTCAAGACCATATGGTTTATTTCAGTTTAGGATACTGGTTTGTCAGTAGAGCTGAAAATAATAGTGTTATTGAAGCTCCTATTAATTGACTAAATGTTAGTGCACAATAGGTCAAGAATACCTTACAAGTGCAGCTACCTCTGCTGACTTTGCTTCCTCTCCTGTAACTATAATGAGCACAGAATTTATTGTAGGGATAACTTGGTTTGCAAGGAGAGAAAAAAAAAATCTTTGTTTTTAAAGATCCCTTGAGGATTTGTTTCAAATATAAAACAGAAACTATCAATATGCATGTAAGATCAACAACAAAGCTTTCCTGAGGTATGCTAGCACCATTGCCAGTGCTTATAATATTTGGATGGAAATAAACTTGTCTTAATTTTGCAGTTTTCAGTGTTATTTGTATATGATGCTCAGCATGCTAAAGATTGTTAAACAAGCATATGGAAATTAAATTGGAAGCCACACAGAATTAACTTTTGATAAAAACACAAATATGAAAATTATGTCACTATTATTCAGAAATGAGAGATTCTGCCTAAATGGATTTCCGGATAACTGAAGTTGAAAAATTTTGAACCGTGCTGTCCAATAAGGTATGTGAAGCACACATGGGACTATTTACATATCAATTTAAGATAGTTAAAAGATAAATAAAATGAAAAATCAGGCCCTCACTTATACTGGCCACAGCTCTTGTCTTTGCTGGTCACATGTGATTAATGGAACTGTACTGGACAATGCAGATACAGAACATTTCCACCATCACAGAATGTTCTATTAGTTCTGATTTAGAGTATTTAAAAATATTTCTAGATAGGATGTGTTCTGAAGAATTTTTATAATTCTCTGTCCTTATAATAGAAAATGTTTAGCTTTTTCTGATTTATGATCACCTATTTTATATAGTACTTCAGATGTAGGTATGTACATTGATGTAGGATTAAATACATACCAACTGTAGCAGTGTCCCTAAGACTTTCTTTCAAGAAAAATCATTTTATATCTATTAGAATTTTTTTGTTTGTTTTCTCATAATGAGGAAGAGCAAGATTGGAATTGCATGCTTTCAAAGAAAGTACAACATAGCTCCATGTCTTCAAAATTAATTATGTAATAAAAAGCAAAAGTCTTCAAAAGGATTATTTCACTTTCCAACAAATAATCACCCTTTTCTTCCCCTTTATTATAGCTTTCTTTTGTTTTGATAAGAAATTCAATGCAAATATTACTTTTCCAGGTGGGTCACAAGCATATCCTACATTTTTCCAATGAAATTTATTGTATTTTTTTGTTGATTGTAAGTGAAAGACTTCCTTTTTCATGCTTCATGGAAATAATATTTTGGGGAGGACTTTCTTTAAAACATACAAATTTCTCAACACTGGAGTACGATACATTTGCAAACAAGACAACAGGGTACATGCCACACTACTAATTCTTCTCCAAACACAATTCTACAAATATGCAATATTTTAAAAAATTATACTGAATAATATAACTTTGTATCTAAGTGCCTTCAGGATTGAAATTCTCTATATTATCTCCATAAAGCATTAAACTCTAAATAACATCCCCGTCTATGTGTTACAATAAAATGATTTTGGAAGACAAGAATAAAGCTTCTCAAAGTAATAACCAGACATTGTGGTCTGTCTGCTTTGTCCATGGTTTAAAGGAGGCTATTCCAAATATTTAACCACCAATCGAGCATGGGCACTGACCCAGGATAACAAACATAGGAGCAGGGTCATGGTGGACCTGTGCTGCTGGAAGTGGTACCCATAGGGCTGCAAAAGAGGTCAGGTGCTCTGAGGAGATGCTCAGAAAGGGCTGAGTGGCAAGGGGCATCTATGGATTTAGGCAGCGGCTTTACCAACAAGTTGAAAAGAATATTTTAATAATGGGGAGAGCCTTACTGAAACATGCCAGCTACGTATCACCTTTGTACAATTGTCTAGCTAAAGAATAACTTTATTGTCATCCAATAAACATCTGGTCTTATTTATTTTTTCTAAATGTATTAAATAAATTAAATCTACCATTATTAACCTTCTAAAACAGAAAGCACCAGCCCCAGATGGTTTCACTTGCGAATTCTGCCAAACACCCCAGGAACATATTATATCAATTTTTGCAACCTTTTACAGGTAGTGTAAGCATAGGGGATGCTTCCTAACTCATACTATGAGGCTGGCATTACTGCGATACTTTGGTACCAAAGACATTATAAAAAATAAAAATTCATGGCTCATGAATATAAATGCAAAAATCAACAAAACATTAGCAAATCAAATCCAATGTATAAAAGAATTATGCATCATGACTAAGTGGGCTTTATTCCAGATATATAAGATTAGTTCAACATTCAAAAATTGATTAGTAAAATGTGTAATAATACAGATGTTAATTAGCTATTTAGCCATTCCACATGTATACATATTTTAAAACACAATGTTATTCTTAATATATACAATGTTTATTTGTAAGTTAAACATCAATTAATTTTAAAAAACAATTAATGTAATTCATCAAAATAGGCTAAAGAAAAATCATATCATATCAATAGGGGCAAAAAAAGCATTTGACAAAACCCAACACACAGTCCTGATAAAAACTCCAAACAAACTAGGCAGAGAGGAGAACTACTTCAACCTGATAAGGGATATCTACAAAAACCTACTGCTAATATCAAAGTAAATAATATGAAACTAGATGCCTTCCACCTAAGAAAAAGACAAGAATGTCTGTACCCACCACTCCTATTCAACATTGTAATAGAAGCACTAGCTCATGCAACAAGAAAAAGGAAAATAAAGTTATACAGACTGGGAAAGAAAAACTGAAACAGTTTTAGTATTCATATTACATTATTGTCTATGTAGAGAATCCCAAAGAATGAAAATATTTCTGAAACAAATAAGCAATAGTAGTAACATTGCAGGATCCAAGGTTAACATACAAAATTTAATTGTTTTCCTATACCAGCAATGAATAACTGAAATTTGAAATTAAGACGACCAAACTATTCACATTAGTACAAAAAAATGACATGTTTAGGTATAATTCCAAAAAATATATACAAGATCTACATGAGGAAAACTGTAAAATATTGATGAAATAACTAAAAGGTGATCTAAATAAATCTAGAGACTCCCATGATCATGGACAGGGAAACTCAATATTGTTGGAATTTGAGTTCTTCCCAACTTGATCTGTAGACTGAATGCAATACCAACCAAAATCCCAGTAAATTATTTTGTAAATATTGGCAAACTGATGCTAAGGTTTACGTGGAAAGACAAAAGACCTGGAATGGTCAATACAATACCAAACAATGACCAAAAGGATCCACGTTATCTAATTTCAAGACTTAATATTAGGTTATTAACTCTGTAATCAAGACAATATGGTATTGGTGAAAGAACAGGTGAATAGATCAATGGAACAGAACAGAGAGCCCAGAAATGGACCCACATAAATGTGGTCAACTGTTCTTTGACAAAGGACCAAAAGCAAGTCAATGGGAAAAGTTCAGTTTTTTCAACAAATGGTGCAGGAACCTGGGGACATTCATATGCAAAAACATAAATCTAGATACAGACCTTACACCTTTCACAAAATGAAATCCTGTTTGTATATTACTCAAAATTACTTTCACAGAATAAGCCCTTTCTCTGTTCTTTACAACTGTAACTCACCGCCTCGGCTCTCTCAATGATGAGTTTTAATTGTATTCCTTCCTCCCGCCAGTTCATCACTTGTATTTTTTATTTTCTAAATATATTCTCAAACAATGTGTAATTTTCCCCTCAACATAAAATATTTTTAGCTTCAAAAATCCAGGATACAAATATTAAAACTGTGTGAGATGATTTCTTTATTCTGGTATTTTTTAATAATAGCACTGCTTTTCAATTTAAAAAAAGTACTTCATTGTTCAGTATTTCATTTGATACTGATGAAAATAGTAACATCAATAACACCACAATTTAACAGATTAGTAAACAAAAGCTCAGAGAGGAGAGATGACTTATCAAATGCCAATATTCTGGTAGAGTGAGAATTAAATCCATATCTTCCAAGACCTTTTCCTACTCTCAGGATGCTGGGGCCTACCTCAGGTTAGTAATAATTCATGTCTCAACAATTTCCACTGAAAAGGACACATGTGAAGAGAAAAATCAAAAAAGAAAAAAATAACAAAACACATACACAGTGTAAGATGAAACAAACCTAATAGAGTTATAAAAATTTGATTGAATAAATTATTTGATCCTACTAGATGATTTTTTTTTTTTTGCAGACAATGCCAAAAAATAAGACAACTAACTCATAGCATCTGTATAAGAACATACATCAAATTGTTCAGGGAAATGATTTCTCACATAAAATTTTAGAGGCATTTAGCATATTCAGAGCCAATTTGTTAACTTAACTTGAACATTATTAAGTGCTTAATATGGCAAACACAATGCTATTTTCCATGTTATCTAACTCACTCACAGTGATCTCCTGGAGTCAATAGTATCTCTATTTTATAGCTAAAAAGCCTGAATTTCAGAAATGTTAAATGATTTACTCAAGATCACCCAAGTAAATGATACAACCAGAATTAAAACCCATTTCCTTGATCAAGTCCAACACTCTTATTTTGTATATTAGAAGCTCAATGTGAAGAATACTGAAGAGCATAAGGGATGGTGTGTTTAATGGAACTTTTATGGTATTGGCGGACAGTGGATAGTTAACTACGGGAAAAAAGGATTACATTTTGGTTTGTTTTATGGCATGAGGATCATCAGGATTGCTTTCTGGGTGGCTATCACATGACCTATACTTTGTTAGGTGGTTTCCAGCTTTGATCTCAGTTCTCCACAGCAACTTTGCAGTGAAGGTATCATGACCCCATTTACAAATGGGAAAACTGATGCCTACAGGAACTAGGGGACTTGTCCAAGGTCAGAAAACAAAATTTTTGAAGTGAAGTTTGCTCCTCAAGGGCCAGAACTCTTTGTTCTATTTTAATTCTTCTTTAACCACAGTCAAAATGGTCATTTTCATCCTTTCTATTTTCCCTCTTGACAATAGGTTAAAATTGCATATGCAATTAAACATTTCTTCAGTTTGCTAATTGTGTGTCCAATTGCATGCTCTGGCTGTAAGTACCTACAATTAGCAAGCACTGATTAGATGCTTATGTAATTTCCAAAAGGGTAACTTTTAGGATGCATAAAAGGAGGCCAGCTTTTAAGAAGTTGGCCTTTACTGGTATAAATTTTAAAGGATTTTATATAGGGAAAAATGTCAATAAAAATACAACATGAAACTGCATTTTCTAAATGCATTTTAAGTGCTTGCAACTGTGACAGGCCTCTATGTAAATGTTTATTGTATGAAAGCATAAAGTCTGACAGAAAAGTATTTTTACAAGACAACAGGAAGTGTACGAGACTAGATAAGACTGTAGAGATGACAGTAACTAGAGATGAAAAACATAAATGTGCCCATTATCTCCAGGAACCTGGAAAACACACTCCTTGTTTGGCAGTTACACTGTCATCTCTGACTAGTATTAGGCATTTTTAAAGTTGGCGATTCTAGAAGGATGCCTGTGCATCATTAGGCACCTCAGCAAATTACTAATGGATTTTAAGATGATAAACTCCTAGGTCTCTGGTTTGAATCCAACCCAAGCCATTGCCATTTAAAGGCGATAATTCCACAGTTCAAAGTAGCCACTGAAAACTAATTTGCCCATTTCACACATCTCCAAATACTGCTCAGTTTACATAGTAACTCTTTCATTCATGCCAATTTAGCTCATAGCATGACACACAGATTTGAGGTGAGAGTGAGAAAGGGGGAGGGGAACTCGAGGGGAGAGATATTAGGGATAGAACTCAAGGAACTGGCTCTAACATGTTAACATTCAGGGAAGAAACAAGGAGTGCACGCAAATCTTCCTCTACCACATTTTGGTTAAAAAGGAAACTACACATAGTCCCCCAATTATGATGGTTCTTTTGGCTTAAGATTTTCAACTTAGCCACCATGTAAAAGTGATAATCATTCAGTAGAAACCATACTTCGAGCACAGGTACACTCATGCTGTTTTTTACTTTCATTACAGTATTCAATAAATTACATGAGATATTCAAAAATTTATTTTTTTAAAGACTTTGTTAAATAATTTTGCCCAACTGTAGGCTAACATAAGTGTTCTGAGTACGTTTAAGGTAGGCTAAGATTCGTTGTTCAGTGGGTTAGGTGTATTAAATGCAATTCAACTTATGACATTTCCAGTATATGATGGGCGTACTGAGTCATAACCCAATCATAAGCTGAGAAGTATCTCTACACATTTTCTCATTGAACATATTATATAGAGAAAAGAAATAATCCCAAATTACTGGTTTTATATTTATCATTATTTCTCAGTGTTTTCTTAAAGAAGCTGATTACACAATGGAAATATTAATAAAGTGGAGAAGCTTGTTTGGTTAAAGTAGTTATCCTTTGCATATAATTAAGAAGCTGTATGCGTACATAAGGAAATGCGTCATGTATCATATAGGTATTAATTTAAAGTAAGATTTCAAGGCAAATTAAAATGAGAAATGAGCACATTGTTTATTTTCCAAAATCATAGCATAATCACAGGACTGATGAATTAGTGACTAAAAATTCATTCTGGGAACTGTTTCAGATGAAAGTTTTCAAGATTCTTTAGAAAAATCATTTTATATATTTTTAACCAAGACGACTAACGAAATGAGCTACGTGCTTCACAAACTAAATTTTCTTTTCTCCTTTGCACTCAAACTGCCTTAGAAATAAGAATTTTTAAAAAGCCTTTTAAAAAAATCATCTGCCATGACGTAATTCCCCTTTTCTGATAATTTCTACATAAGAACATACTAAACATTGACTTGTTTCCATAGAATTACCTGCTACAATTATATAATTTCTGGCAAATACAATATCAACTTCTCCTGATTAAGAGCAGATTATAGTTATGGTATGCATCAAGAAACTTATGAATCAGAGTATTAAAGAACCTGGAAAGTTTTTATTATAGGGAACATTTATTTCAATCTCTGATATTTTGACTTCAATAGTCTAGAGAAATCAAAGGCTATCAATGATCATGTTTTAAAAGGACTTGTGAATGCTGCAAACAAACTAGGCTTAGCCACAAAGCATTCTGGGAGCTCCAACTGGCCAGAAAACAATGGGATGAAGGATGAGTCCCTGTCGCTGCGTGAAGTTACACATGTGCAGTGACCAATCACTGACGACTTTGAAAGACTGGTTACTGATCATGATGCACATCTACTTTGCTTAGTATTTGGTAGTCTGAAGGGCTAGAGGCAAAGTTCGTAATTTATGCAATTACAGTTAATATGCCCTGGACTAAATTTGAACTGTGTTGTTAAAAGACTGGTATTATTTAAAGAAACCTTGATAAATAAAATTCTTGCAGATGGAAATCTTACAAAGAGACGACTGTAATTACGTGAAGTAGAACTCTCACAAAATTTAGTAAGATTTTGTTGTATCTATTTGCAAAAATGTCTCAAGCTTTATAAATTATGTATATTTTATAATCAAATTTGATTATTTTTGTCTGGATAAAATAATCAAATTTTGATTAAAACTCCATTTCTCTTCCCATATAGATTTTGACATATGTGAAAAACTGAAACTTTAATAATAACTGATTGAGATATCCATCCTGCTCACTCTTTTTACTAAAGAAAGAAAGAAAGAAAAACGACATACAGTATTTCTACATGACAAATTGGATAAACTGTAGTATATTCATATGAAAGCCTCCAGAAAATAATTCAAATGTGAAATGGTTTTGATTCCCTGAAGAAACCAAATATATTCTTCATTGTACCTCACAACTGTAGCTTTTTATCAGATTGTTTTAATAACGGCACTACTGTTCAATTTGTTATATTTCATCAGACATGCATGGCAGTCAGCACAAAGGACAAGTTAGACTTTAAAATGAACTGTTCAAATCTTCTGATAATAAAAGGAGAGTGACAGATATAATTATAAGGCAGTGACAGATAAATGAAAGATTCTCAAGGACGTTGCGGCCTACTGTTTAGAGCTTATGGAACAAACACCACTGAGAAAATTCCTTTGTGTGAAAACTCTTTCCATCTTTTTCTTTCTTTTTTTTTCCTTTTAATTTTTAGAGGGCTCCTATGGTGGATGATGTCTTGGTCATTAAGGAGGATATACATATAAACACATACTTACACTAACAATACAAATGTGATAAAATACGCATAAAGAATTTTATGGCAATTTGCTGCTTTATAACCCCTATCTTAATTTGGCTTTCAGAAGACAAGGTGGGCATTTGGATTACCATTCACAGAGAAGAAACTAACAGTAAGCAAAACGGAGTGATTTGCTCAAGGTCACCAGCTCATTAACATGCAAGTCAAAAAGGAAATACTTATTTTTTTTTTTTTTACTACCTCAAGAATATACAACTGTATACAGTTTTGCCTCTTGAGTTCTGATTAGAATTTTCAAGTATATTCTTTAAAAAATGCTTTTGCAAGTGACAAAATTTATAATTATTTTGAAGTTTTGAAGGACCACGTAAGCTATATACAAAAGACCAACACAAAGTTTTAATGGCTAAATATTAATACCTTAGTTTTGTACATTATGATTTGCTTACCCGACAATTTTTTTTCATGCATACGCTAATCAGCTAATAAGAGTGGTAGCGAACTGATGAAGCGTTTTGATTTCCTTCCTAGTGTAATTAGGATAGTCGTTAATAGTCTTTATTTATTTATATGCCATCTCATGGTAGTATTTTCCAATTGGTTTGTGATATAGCATGATGACATAATTGTTACAGAATTCAAAGTAGAACTTGTAAAAGAACAGTTCTTATATATAACTACTGCTGTTTCATTATGTAAGTTCACTCTGATTATTATTATTATTAAAGTAAATAGCACAGAAATTAACAATGATTAGAATATTACTTCAAGTTAGTTCCTTCCTTATAAATGAATCACTTCATTGCAGAGTTTGTGTCTAAAAAATTGTGATTCCCTCTCCACTTTGGGTCAATACTAACTTAGGAATCAACACTGTTTGGTGAACTCTTCAGCTTCAGACATTTTTAGCCACAGATGTTAAGTTCCTGCGTATTCACCCTCTCTACTGAAAAATATAATCCTTAGTTGATTATCGTGGGCAAAGTTTGTTTTTAAGCAGGTATAACATAAGAAATTTGAACACATATACATATGCTTACCCACAGCCACTGTTCTTTCCATGGGAAGTGTCATTGCTAGATTGCAATACGGTTAAATCTATTTGATTTATTCTATAAACACAGATCTTATGCTTACTCTGGCAAGACATTTCTCATGTATTCTCTCATTTAAACCACACAATGACCCTATGAAACTTCTATAATTTTTGTTTTCTTTTTGTATATTAGGAAATTGAGGCACAGAGAAATTTGGTTCAAGGTCATATATTTAGTAAGTGTTTAAGATTTCATTCCAGGCAGTTTACAGAGACTGGGCTTTTAACCAACAGTCAATACTTACAGATGTTAAGACTATTTTTGGTAAGTTTTGAGGCTTTAGAGTACTAGGCATGGGGCATACTGAATTCTAGAGATATTTAGATATTTCATTTTTGCAGTACAGCTCTTGTCCCATTAGTACCTATGCAGCAAAGGCAGCAAGCATCATTTCCACCATTTGTCCTTAGGTTTTGAAAAACATTGGCTGAATCCACTCCAAAACATTACTAGAAATTACATTGACTACATCTTAAAGTCGTATCTAGAAATTATATATTTTGTTACCAAACCTCTAGAAAATAAGTCAAGTAATATTTTTTATTATTATATAGTCTTTTTAAGCACCATGTAAAAAGCCAATGTTTTATTCTAATATATCATGTAAAAAGTAATCCTGTGGAAAGTCATCAAAAATGTTGGGAAACCAGAATTCTTCAAAACTTATCATCTTTTAATTTCCTTTCATACTAAGTGTTGTGGGCTGAATGTTTATGTTCCCACAAAATTCATATGTTGAAATCCTAACCTCCAATGTGATAGTATTAAGAAGAAGAGTCTTTTAGAAATGATTAGGTCACGAGGATGGAGCCCCCTCACGAATGGGATTAGTGTCCTTATAAAAAGACCCCAGAGAGCTCTCTCACCCTCTTTCCACCACATGAGGAAACAATGAGAAGTTGACGGTCTACAACCCAGAGGAGAGCCCTTACCAGAACCCAAACATGCTATTATAGCACCCTGATCTCAGACTTTTAGTCTCCAGAATTGTGAAAAATAAACTTCTGTTGTTTATAAACTACCCACTCTATGGTACTTCATTATAGCAGCCTGAACTAAGACACTAAGTCAGTGAACTGGGAAAGTAAACAATATGGCCCCACGGAAAGAAAGAGGTTTTTAAATTAATTGAAGCTGATTTAAAATATCTCTAAAATTTGTGGTTACTTTTTATCCTATATGAAAATGATAAAAGCTATTCATATGTATAAAAACTATCCCTTACTCATTATTACCACATTGATCTGGTATTACAGAGAAGGTAATCATTTTAAAATAATACAATTTTCATAATAACTGTGAAACTTCTTACTTAGCTTAGTATCAATGTTTATTTTGTTTTAATGGGAATCTTTACACCACTAAAGAGAAACATTAAAATACATCTGGACATAGGAGGATACATTTACAAAGGAATCAGAGCAATATTATGATGCAAACACCTGGACTTGGGGATTATATGTGCTTTTAGTCTTGTAACACATGTAGCTCCCCAGTGGAACTCAGTCCCTGTGAGAAGAGTATGTTAGTCTGTATTTGTATCTCAGTGCTTAGCACATATTAGTTCCCATCAAATATCTGTTAATAACCAGAGAAGTGAATGCTTGGAGATTTTGTCTGAAATTTCAGAAGTATCCATGCGTGGAAATGTGTTGTATTCTCCATAAACATCACAGGATAAATATAGTAGCACTGGGGCTCTATTCTGACTTCAAAGATGGTTTGAGATTTTTTTTTTAATGTAAGTCCCAAGGTCAATATAACACTGTTATTAAATATTATGTTTTACACTGGAAAGAAGAAATGTTTTCTAGTATTAATAACCACTGAGCACACGATTTTAGAGATTTAGACTGTTTTCTTCTTTAAATTCATTTTCACATACATGAATTCTGAATGATTCTTTTCATTTGACAGATAATTATGTCTAAGATTAAAAGAAAATATATCAGTAAGTGAAATGAATATACAACACGTCTTAGATGTTAAAAACATTTTTTCTAATACATCCAGAAATCTTTATAAACTATCTCCTTTACCTCAGGACAGAATAATTACTCCTTCCCACATTGTTATTACTACCTAGATTTGTTTTTCATTCAAATGATCTTTATCTAGTGCTTACTGTGTATAAAACACTATTCTGTGTGATAATAGCAATGCAGAGTGATAAATCAAGCACGGATTTTTTTCTCAGGATATCAACCAAAGTCATACCTGATGAAAGAAGTTTTATTCTTTCAGGTTTTCCAATCCTTTTGCCACAACATGTCAACCAGCCTGTACCAGCTTGACTTGAAAGATCAAGCAAACCACTGGCAATGTATAATGTTCATATATGTCCATGTAAATATTTGTGGATGACCAGAGAATTGAGTGCTGGAGATCGACCCTGATTGAAATTTCAGAAGTACTCATGGGGATGTGTTGCTTTCTCCGTATGTAACACACTATCTGTTCGATAATCTGAGATGCATCTTGTTAGTTGTGGCATCTCAAATGTTCTGGCAGTCATAAAACCATCTTTATACAGGCAGGTTCCAAGTTTTACATATTGTTGATTCTTTTACAAGAAATAAACCTTAATGTTTCATTAATAGGAGAATCTTTACATGAATTATCCTTAGGCTTTTTTTAATCCTGTGACCAAACTCCTCAAGGGTATAACACACATAAAAATGCCCAACACACAGTAAGTGCTAAGTAAACTATTTGCGTATTTACTTGTTTGTTAGCCTAAGTGATTCAAATTATTTGAAATATAATCTCATGTCCAGTAAGACACACTGCAGAATTTCCAATGTGTGTTGTCTTGACCTGTAGTTTGTGTTTTTCAGGGTTTCTGAGAGTTTCGGGTATTATGATTATCTCTTTAAATATTAAAACTGAAATAATCTACAAAGAGTTTAAGACATTACCTTTTGGTAGATTATCTAACCATCTGATACTTTTACTAAGGAAAATATTAAGCAACCAGGGTCTCCCCCCATACATTTAAATATGTTATGTAAATAAAAATATTATGCATATAATATTATATATGTGTACACACACAGTAGAGCAAGATTAACCTGAGAGTGGCTAGCATAGCAGGCTTACTACTTAAACTAGGTACTTAATTGCACCAAGATGGAATGCCTTCATAATAATTCAGATAATACCTGCCTACAAATTATTACCAGGAATAATCTAGTGTATGGAACACATCTGGCACAGAGATTATAATATATCACGTACAAAGGTCCTTAATGTTAGGTTTTTTTTTCTCCTCCTTTACATATACTCTACTGACTATACTGCATGATGTTTATCTGTGCGGCAGTGCAAAAATCTTTGCCCTGAAGTATCTATTGACCAAAAGATCATTTTCTTTGATGGGTATATTTTGGTTATCGGTATAACTTTTACAGCACTTTTACACAGGAAAGGTAGATTGAAATCTTTTGCTTAATGTTTTTCTGCGGTTTTCTTGCTTGAAAAAGAGGCCTTTCTTCTTATCCGGTTTATATAATTTGCTATTTTCTCAGAGTGTTATGTTTGAACCCAGAAATAAAGGCCAATCACATTAGATCTATTGAATAACATGCAGTTCAGTAATCATGTTTTGGTTGTCAACCTATGCGATAATCCACTGATAAAACTGGTTAGCATGGTCCCAACTATAAATGCTCCCAGAACTTTTATCTACTGAACAGTGTTCAAAGATTAGTCTAATACATTCTTTCCTGGTTGAAAGTTATCATGTTCGTATACTGGGTTTATCACTCCATAGTGAAAATTTCCTGGATGAGGGAGCACTTGCCTTTTAAATCAGTGTATGTACAAATACATACATTATATATAATATCCTTCCACAGTAAGGAGATTAGGTCATCATTCTAATTAAAATTTCGATATGAAGAATTCATAAAATGAATGCTGTATGTGAAATTTACTTTCTCTTTTCATAAAGCATCATGCTTCTTGTCTTGCTATAGAGTGAGCAATGAGTCTGTGACTTAAAACATCAAAGTGGTCATATATAATGACATAGCTTATTCATGTGTTTCTGTGCTTCTAACCGGAGAAAAGTATGGATGGTTTTATCTGGAAACATGAGATATAAAAATATTCAATATTCATCATATTATGTGGATACAGATTATGAACTAGAAAACTAATATCATATAGTGGGGAGGGGTGAAAAATTAGGAACTCTTGGTTTCCGGATATAACACATTAGCATTTATCTCTATTACTTTTAGCAAAGCATTTAATCTTTCAAAGCCTCCATAGTCTCATATATGAAGTAGGAATAACAATTTTACTGCCAACCTAAGGTCTACACTGAGTCAGATGGACAATAGATATTGAAACATTTTGCAAACCTTAATCCAATATACTCAACCAAATACTTATTAAGGATCTGATACTATGCTAAGTCCTAAGTAATTACAAAAATGACTCAGATGTCATAAGACCATAAGACGAACATGTCCAGCTAAACTTGTGATAAAGAACGTGAACCCCAAAGAAGCCCTTGGGAAATAGCAGGACAGTGAAGGATGATCAAGACTATTAGAATGTTAATAAGACATGCCATACCATACATGTAGAGAAAGACAGAAAACCTAACATTGAAATCCAAAAATCATTTTATGGTTATAAAATATTATCTATGGGCAAAAACTCCACATGAAATTGTCCAGAAATAATTTTAAAAATTTGTCTGTTCCTTTCAATAATATGTAAGTTTCCAAAATAAGCAAAGAAATATATAAGGAATAAACTTGTAAAATGGGGTGAAATTGTCCTTGTAAAAAAATGTAAAAATTATGAAGTTTCACCAGTTTGTATAATTTTATGCCTCAGCACACACTGAAGGATTTTATAAGCTCATTTAATATAAACTTTACATGAGTACTTAACTCATATTTTACAAACGTTATTTTGCATATAAATACTATAACCCATGACCTTGAAAAATTAATGAAATGAAATTTTTCCTTGGGTTTAAAACAAATTCTATCAAGAGTTTAAATTATTTACACAAATTAAAGTTCTTCAAGCAAAGTGAAAACTGTCAATCTGCATGCAGAAAAATTATTCATTGGCCTTAAATTAATATTATTTTACATGAGGACCAATGACAAGTTGCAGCATACCTAAATTTGTTAATCCACATAAGCAATCATCACATGTTAAATCATTTTTTATTATAAAGATAAATTTCTGGTAAATTAGATATGCAATATAAGTCATAAATAAACATATAAAATTTGACAGAATTTAGTCAGTCTTTTATAATCCTTATAAGGTCACATTCATGTTTATACAAGATGTGGGTATACAGTAAATGTGTACCTTCTTAAAAATGTATTGAATCCTACCAAGATAATGGATCCTGCTTTTCACATATAGCTCTAATCAACCGATTTCCTTTTCAACCTATGTCTTTCTTGTGAACATGCACTTAGAGGGGGAAAAAAGGCCAGTAATTAGTCTAAAATTGTTGTGCAGTTGAGATAAATGACAAAGAGCATTGATTGTCTCTAACTTGCAAATATATTTATATTTTGTAATCAAGATTGGTCAGTAATGGAACCAGCAATCCCAAGTGTCTGAATTACATGTTCTGTAGATGAAAGAAATATAAATAATAAGTCTCTAGAAACAGGTCAGGTTGACTGGCTGATTGGAAGTACTAGTACCCTGCCCCCCGCCCCCACACACACACACGCGCACACACACACACAGAGCTAGGGAGAGTGAGAGAGGGAGTTTATTTAACAACATTGCAAGGGACTGAGAAAAGATTTTTTTCACAGAACATTATTATTCTTTGAAAAGGTGGGTACACTGAGAAGGGAAAGAAATGAAAGGTAATTAACATGTAAAGAGGTAATATTTTTCTGGAATATGATAGGCTTTTAGGTGTGTAATCTTATAGTAGAAATAAACAAGAAGTATAGGTTCTTGAAGTGACATTTTCAGCATCTATAGGAAAAATTGTGGGTAGAATTGAAACAGCTTGTACCCATCCCTATTTTACAAAACTACGTATTCTGCTAAATGTCTAATATATAGCCTCTAGAATATAATAATGGGCTATTATTTACTCATGTATAACGGTGATGAATTTAGTAACTATTACACTATTTTTTAAAAATGTGGCATATAGAAAATGGAAATCTAGATGAACACAAGATTTAGGCTTGGGGGTGGGGACAAGGAAACAATTTCTCAAAAAGCATGAACAAAATTTTGAGAAGAAAGAGCTTTAATGGGGGAGGATCACAGTATTCAGGATTCCTAGAAACAAAAGTAAACATTTAGCACATTTTAACCTTATATACACACTTAGAAAATATATTTTATATATGCATGTTATATATATGGTGTACTTATACATACGAAACTAATAAAGGAATTGTACCATTTCTAAACATTCAATAACTACATTTTATATACTCAAAGCAACTGTTATATTGAATATCATCTCTTTCCCTGGGCAAGAGAGGAGGAGAAGGAAAGGGAGGGGAGACAGAGGGAGAATATATATATATATATATATATATATATATATATATATGAACATGAGAAGGGAGAAACCTAGAGGAAAAACACCAGAAAGAAGCAGCAGGTACAGATTCAGTCAAAACTGGAATCGATACTGGTTTTTACTACCTACTAGTTTGGAATCTTAAACAATTTATTATCTCTCCTATCCCCAGCCTCTGTTTTCTGATTTCCAAAACTAGATATATGATATCTACTTGAAAATGCTACTGAGAAAGTAAGATACTACTTATAAAACGTCTGACATGTAGTTGCTCAATACATGGGACTTTTCTCCGTACTCCTATGATATGTTACTTTGGTTAAACTCACTGAGGTAGTTTTGAGGCTTTGAAAGGTAACTAAAACTTAGACTTTAAAAGACTTTAGAATTTTTTCTTTGAATCTTAGTCATGTTAGCTTAGTAGCTGTAGCTGATAAATTACTCCATTCATTCAGTCAGCCAATTTTCATTAGGCAAATTTTTGTTAAACAGTTATTTGGTGACATCATGCTAAATACCAGGGAATCAAACTTAGTGGCCCCTGCCTGGGAGGAATTAGATTCACTTACGAAAGTAATTGCACAAATGTTCTAGTAGTGATAGGTACAGAGAGCAAGGAGAACACACCATGGATCACTAATTTTGTCTTGGCTTAGTTTTGTTGTTGGTTTATTTAGAAATTGGGGCTCCTTCATTCTATAAAACATGAAAGTAACATTTGTCAACAACATACACTTTGTTGCCAGGATGCTTTGTCTTAAATCAAATTCAGTTTGTGGCTGTTATAGTTCTATTCTACCAGAGGTAACAAATAATTTGCAGGAAAAATTGTCCTGGGAAAAAATCTCTAAGAAATAAATGGGTTAAAATGTGATTTGTAAGTACAGTCTTGTTTCTGATTGAATTTAGTGTGCCTGAATTTGTGCAATTTCACACAAAAACAACAAACTAGATTGAGTGTGTGTGTAGAAAAATTTTGTTTTACTCCTACAGATGTATCATTAATATTAAATCTTCTAACTACTTGTGTTATTGACAATATTTTTCAGTACTGCCACCTAGCTCACATGTAATCCAGGGGAAAGCTTGTCCTACAACTCAAACGTGCTATTTTTGGCAAAATATTTAGGCATTTTACAATCCTGAGCTAACTCATTGTTCAAAAATTTTTTGAGTGTTACATCATGCCAATTAACAGATATCAAAAACATCAGCTTTTTATTTCTAGAGCACCCTGATTATAATAAACTCAACATAAATATAAAAAAATAAAGAAGGGGAAAGGTATATTTCTTGTTCTGTCCAATTTATAGGAAACTGGGTGTATATGTATGTTTGAGACTGGAAGGTGTTGTGAACATTATTTACAGAAGAACAAAATTATATTTATGAAAATGACTTCTTTGCTTCTTTATTTAATTATTAACTGATCATTGCTTCATTCATTCAATTTATTTGGTGACATCATACTAAATACCAGGATATCAAACTAGGTGGCCTCTGCCTAGGAGGAATTAGATTTGTTTACAAAAGTAATTGTACAGTGTTCTAGTAACATATATTTGAAATTCTTTTGTTTGTTGTTTTTTTCCTCACATCTAAATTCCTTGAAAAACTATAATATTGTAATAAATTTCAATTTTTCATCACTTCCTTCCTCTTTATCATGCCATAATCTAAAATTGCTTCCATTGTACAAAGAGACATCCCCACTTTATGATTAAGAAACCTCATTGCCATGTCCACTGGTCATAGAACTCATAGCCCTGATTGCTCCATTGCCTGCTATAGTTAGAATTCCCTTGAAACACTTTCCTGAGTATTATTCTCTTGCATGTCATTTAACACGGCTAGCATTTCTTTGTAACTTCTGATCTTTACCTCATAAATGTTGGCGCCATGCCTTCTCAGTGTCTTTAAACCTAAATTTTAATCAGTTATTTCATTCTATTCGTTTTTTCTTACCATTGATAAATGAATACACTAACTAGAGCATTCCCCATATACTCTTAAGCTAGATCTCATAGTCATTCTTCAAGAGCAGTAATAACATTCATTGGTTGTCGGGCAGATGGAAGGAGGAGGAGGGGATGTGTATATTCACACCTAATGGGTTCGGTGTACACCATCTGGGGGATGGACACACTTGAAGCTCTGACTTGTGTGGGGCAAAGGCAAAATATTTAACCTAAACATTTGTACCCCCCTGTAACATGCTGAAATAAAAAAATAAAAAATAAAAAAAGAACTTTTGAGTAGATGCCCAGTAATGGGATTGCTGGATCAAGTGGTAGATCCACTTGTATCACTTTACGGTATCTCCATATTGCTATCCAATGACACTCTACCAAAAAGACACCTGCACTCAAATGTTCATAGCAGCACAATTCATAATTGCAAAGCTATAGAAACAACCCAAGTGCCCATCAATCCATGAGTGGATTAATAAAATGTGGTATATATATACCATGGAGTACTATTCAGCTCTAAGAAATAACAGTGATATAGCACACCTTGTATTTTCCTGGTTAGAGCTGGAACCCATACTACTAAGTGAAGTATCCCAAGAATGGAAAAACAAGCACCATATATACTCATCAGCAAACTGGTATTAACTGAGCAGCACCTAAGTGGACACATAGGAACTATAGTAATTGGGTATTAGGCAGGTGGGAGGGGAAGGGGGAAGCTATATATATACATAATGAGCGAGATGTGCACCATCTGGGGGATGGTCACACTGGAAGGTCAGACTTGTGGGGGGAGGGGAGGAAAGGACATTATTTAAAACCTTAAAATTTGTAACCCCATAATATGCTGAAATTTAAAAAAAATGAACTTATTGGTCATTTCTACCTGTTCTTTAACCACGTAACATCATCTTTCTCCTGAAACTACCTCCCCTTCTTCATTTCTACTGATTCTTCCTTCAACTTTTCTCTGTAAAGATTGGAACTTCCTCCACATTTCTGGAAACCTAGAACAGTTTTCTGTCATCATCTTTCTATTCTCTTTTGTCTTCCTTCATGGAAACTTTGCCTATGCCTCTTACACATTCTTTCCAGATTGCACAATTTATAAATTATTCTCTTTTCATTTTGTCACCAGATAAAAATAGAATTTTAATTTCTTAGAAGATAAAGCCAAGACTCATGAATCTAGAATTTTAGGCCCTCTATTACCATAATTTTTCAGGCATGTAGTTATTAGTAATACCTAAATATTACCAAAAATTTAACAATTTCTTGGCATGTGTTTTCATTTATTTTTCATAAAAACCCATAAAATAGAGATGTTTGTTATAACTGTTTTCAAAAAAATAAGCAAAAACATGACACTTTGAGTGACAAAATAGCACGTTCAAAGTCATGGCCAAGAAGTGATGGAGAAAGGGCTCCTAGATCAGTCTACATAAAGCTAAATCTTGTGCATGAACTCCCACTGCCTTCCCATTATAATCCAAAACGCAACTTCTGTTCCAATAAGTTCAGCATTTTTTTTTTATCACCCTGAAGTGGACTTCAATTTTTGTCTCATATGTTAACTCATTCTTTTGTCCTATGTTGAAATAAGTTTCTCCTAGTTTCCTGAAAGTGCATACTCTATACTTTCTTCAATGCCTAGATAATTTACCTTCTTTATGAAATCTCTGAAAAGCTCTATGTTAACTAATATTTTTATTGCTATAGTCTATAACTGCATAATGTATCCTTTGCTATATTACCCTGCAATTTTTTTTAATATTCTCATGAGTATATTATGTAGTTGTCTAGTTTTGTTTAAATTTCATGAGGGTAGAAACTGTATCTTCCAGACACTTTTCCTGAAGACCAAGGGGGGCAATAGACCAGCCAGGATTGTGTTGGTGGGGTGGGATGGGTGTTCTGCCTCTTTTTCAAGGATGACCTGGGAGAGGGTACCCAGTGATGGGAACTTTCTCCACACATCATCCAATCTGTCATCCATCAAAAGAGATGTATAGACAGACAAAGCTGGATTAAAAGACAGAAATAAGTCATTGAAAAACTTTTAAAAAGATTAAGGTGGTTTCCTGAATTGGATCCATGAAGAGAAAGAGGCTATTAATGAAAACACTGGTAAAATGTAAATGAGGTGTGGAGTTTATTGAATAGTAACATACCAGTGAAAACATCCTGTGTGAGGCAAGAAACTCTAAGGACTCATTTTGAGGTGAGGCAACAATGAGTATCTCTTGTGGCCCCTACAGTGATCGACTTGGCTGCAGTATGTACTAGATAGATACTGCCAAGCTTTACATATTAAGAATTACTTTTATCTGTTTTATAATATAAAAGAAACAGGAAGTTCTGGTAAAAGAAAAACAAGACAAATTAAATTTAGTGGAATTTAATTGAGCAAAGAATGATTTGCAAATCAGGCAGCAGATAACGGGTTCAGCACAGGTTCACTGGGACTGCCACATGGTTGGAGAGGATTTATCAACAGAAAAAGAAAAGTAAGGGATAGAAAATAGAAGTAAAGTAAAAAAAAAAATCCAGATTGGTCACAGCTAGGTGTTTGCCTTCTTTGAGTATGGTTTTAACAGTTGGCCAGTGAGTGGTTAAAGTATGGCTGCTGTGATTGGCTGAGACTCAGCTATTTATTTTAAGAGTAGGTTATGGTACTTACATATCTAGTTATGTTACAGTTCACCAGTTATGGAGAAACCTTTAGGGCCAACTTAAAATATGTGAGGAGGCAGCTATAGGCTACACTTAATTGAACATTTCTATTTCATTTCTGGCATAACTATTATTATATATAGAATGTAAACAGCTCTATGACATATTTTCAATTTACCATTATGTGCGACATATTATGATTGAACTTTAGTTAAAACTGAAATGAGCATGATAATGACAAAAATTTACAGACAAGTGATTTTGAAAACAGAATGGATGGCTTACAAATTACTGGAAATAACACAAGCCAGAAGAATTCAATGAAAGGCAATAAGAGACTCTGAAATGAGAGTTATAAAAGTATCAAAACTGATGGAGGTCATTTGAATATCAAAAATATCATCCATGAGTCTATGATTCTGAACTAATGTAAGAAGAAAAATACTCTTAAAATTTACATTATTTAATGGAAAAAAATTAAGAAGTTAATCAACCGGGAAGAATTTTGATAAGAAAAAAAATTGCCGAGCAATAGGCAGTAACCAAAACCATAACGTAGTTTTAAGTGGAAAATTACATTTATTGCCTTTAATATATTCAGATTACAAAATAAAAGTCCAATAAAGAATATTGGCCCTATCATATAGAAATAAGAGGATACAAAAACAAATAATTCTAACACAAATATGAGGTTACAATTATACATGTTAACAGAAAATATGAAGTTAGATGTAGAGAATAATATTTATCAACAGGGTGACTGTTTAATGATTTTATTAAACAGTGATTTTATTAAACTTTTACAGTGTCTAACATTACAGTGCATTGTAATCTAATTGAAATGTACTAAAACTATGGCTCTTATTTTTAGGGGACTTGTAATCTATTTGAGTATAATAACAAGACTGGCAATATCAGCGATGCAGATTGTTTCCAAACAGGAGGCTAACCAGTGCTCCCATCCCACATGGCCTTTTGTGATGTGACTTTACCGTCTTTCCACACTGGCACGCCTTTAATCTATGTGGTCCTGTGTCCTGGTTTGGCCAAGAGAAGGCAGCAGGCTCAGATGTGGTGTTGAATGATTTTCAGGTATGAGCTTTAGGAAAACTTCAGGCTTCCATTCTCACCCTCTCAAAGCTCTTTGTTTATAGATCCATGACTGTCTATGTATCACAGAATATCTCAAAGAATCAAAACAACAACAAAAAAACCTCCTGTGACTAATAAAAGACTAATATTTGATATGTGTGTAAGAACAAAAGAAAAAGGAAAATATTGAATCCTGTTTCAATTAAGAGAGGCTTGCAGAAGAGTGCATGATCACTGGGTTTCAGTATGGTTGCTTGGCCAGGAGTGGGTAGAGAATCTCTGAGGGTATTCAAAATGTGGAAAGAACTTCAGATGAAAATGGGAATACCATACTGATGGAAATGGGAATACTGTACCTGTGGAATGGTAAAAAATATTTTGACTGAAGTGGAAGGAGAAATATAAGGCTAAAATACGACTATTTTTGTTTTTACCCTGGTTGGGGCATTGTCCTAAAGACTGTAATAAGTTATTAATTTATCAGGTTTTGCCACTTTACAGGTAGAAAAATGAAAGCTTTGAAGGTTAAGAATTTACAGAAATCATTCTCCTCATAACTAGTGGAGCCTAAATTCCAATTCCAATTATGGTTGAGAATTTACCCAAATACTAGTAGATGTTAACTTCTCAGTTTGGGTGTTACCCAGTTGTTTTTTGTGTGAGCATACAGGCGTGCACACCTGTGTGTGTGTGTGAGAGAGAGAGGGAGCTAGGGAGAGAGATTGAGAGAGAGGATAAAGAGGGATTGTTTAAAGCAGGTGTCCTCAAACTATGGCCCACAGGCCACATGCGGGTGTTTTTGCCCATTTGTTTTTTTACTTCAAAATAAGATAGGTGCAGTGTGCATAGGAATTTGTTCATAGTTTTTCTTTTAAAACTATAGTCTGGCCCTCCAATGGTCTGAGGGACAGTGAACTGGTGCCCTGTTTAACAAGTTTGAGGACCCCTGGTTTAAAGGAAGAGTATGACAGCAACACCAGAAACTAAAAGTAGCTTGTCTCTTCATTCCTCTCCTAAATACACACCTTTACATAATTGAGGGGTCTTGAAAAATCCCTATTGTCACTTACAGTGCCTCCAGTACAAAGGCAGACTGATAAACTTTATCATCTAGAGAAAGGAGAATATAATGACTTACTTTGTATATTGAAGGTTTAAGAAAAATGTATACTTAGTCCAAAGAGGACTTCTGTGGAAAGAACCGTTAGTAGTTTTGTATCTCTTAGATAACTTTTTCTTGTCACACATTTGAGGAGCTGGCCGGCACCTTGGAAATTGGTTGTGTTTGCAAACTGGGAATGCTGAGTCCTAAGAGTTACCACTATTGGAGTGCGGGGTGGAAACTATGTGATTAAATTTATTAAGGGAGTAGGATTGACTTCTCTCCAAACTTCTGGCTCTGAGTGAGGCTACATTTTAGGAATGGAATATAGTCACCGAGCAGACAGATCAAGACTTAAGTTGTTGCCAGTGCAGTAATGGTAGCTATGACTATAGTGAGAAGAACCATCTTACTCCCAGTCCTTTCCTTGGCTGTAAATCGTGTGAGGACTGGGCTTCTTGTGCAATTGGAGTGATGGGGATGAACATGGACATCTGGGTTTCCTGTTAATAAGTGAGGCCATATGAGACCATAGGCCATTCAGAGGATTAAATTAAATTGGAGTACTTATATTCACACACCAAATTGGTGGCAAAGGTTTTATCTGTATGAAATAAAGCACTGAAAGGATATTTTTAATCACAATCTGTCTGTAAACCTTTAAGTAGGATAGGATGTTTTTAACTTTTTTTTGTGTGTGTGGTAGACTTCACACCCCTAGAAGTGAGAGTTTTGTTTTGTCCCCTGAGTTTCAATTCTAGGAATATGTCTGGTTATATTTTTCACAGATAAGAAAAATTGTCCATGACAATGGCTGGTAGGAGTTGCAAACAAAACTCTAAAGTATATGCCTAGGCCAACACTTAATTGCTTCTTCAGGTGACTATTTTCACAAGTGCTATTCAAAGATAGGGTTTTTCCCAGAGTCTTGTTTCAGAAGATTTGACAAAAACTGCCTAAGCAACATGTAACTAGTCCTATATCCTTAGCATATGTTTCCTAGAGAAAAATAAAAGGCCTGGAATTTCTAGTTACTCAGAATGAATATACTTGGCCTACAACAGTATCTTGTTCTTTCTGAAATAACATACAAGCTTTTTTGTGTTTTTTGTTTTAAAAAAAGAACAACACTACAAGGAAAAAATACATATATTAAATAAATCAAAAGAGAAAGACAGGAGGGCCTTTACATCTATTTATTTGAAAGGCCTGTTGCAGACTGAATTGTCTTTGAATTAAACATGAATATATGGTTCTCTTAAAAATTATAAAACTTGATTGCTCTCTAGAAGTTTTCAAAGGAAAGAACTACTAAAAACTATGTTTATTGCTTTTGTCCATCAGAATTGCCTAAAAGAGTATGGAATAGTAGTGAAATTAGAACAGGACTGCCAAGTTTTTTCAGAAAATGTTGCAAAATTCTGGTATTAAAATCTAAAGGAAAATGGTGAAACAATTTTTAATATAGTACATTGAATCTTCCAAACCTCTTTTAAATATCCATTTCTAATGGAGGAAGATAATATGACCTTTGTATCATTCCTCAATAACTGTACAAAGTTATGTTTGAATAAATATACTTTTTAGGTTTCCCCCTTCTCTGAGTATTGCCTAGACCCTTAACTATTAAAAAAGGTGATGTTCCAAGATTGAGTGAACCTGAAGACTCTACCAAAAACTCTTGAACTGATAAACTGATTCAGTAAAGTTTCAGGATACAAAATCAACATACAAAAATCAGTAGCATTTCTATACATGAACTATGATTTAGCTAAACAATATATCAAGAAGGCAATGCCATTTAAAATAGCTACCAACAAAGGTAAATAAAATACCTACAAATAATTTTAGCCAAGAAGGTGAAATACCCCTATGAGGAAAATTACAAGACACTGATAAAAGAAATTGAAGAGTATTCCAAAAAAAGTAGAAAGATATTCCATGCTCATGGATTAGAAGCATTAATATTGTTAAAAGGACCATACTGGCCAAAACAATCTACAGATTCAGTGAGATTCCTACCAAAATACCAATGACATTCTTCACAGAAATAGCAAAGAAAATTCTAAAATTTGTATGGAATCAGAAAGGACCTGGAGTAGCCAAAGCAATCCTGAGCAAAAAGAATAAAGCTGGAGGAATCATATTACTAGACTCTAAAATATACTACAAAGCTGTAGTAACCAAAACAGCATGGTACTGACATAAAAATAGACACACAAACCAATGTAACAGAATAGAGAACCCAGAAATTAATTTACATATTTTCAGCCAACTGATTTTTGACAAAGGTTCTAAGAATACTCACTGGGGGAAGGACAGTCTCTTCAATAAATGGTGCTGGGAAACCTGAAAATCCATATGTACAAAAATGAAACGAAACCTCCCTCCTCTTTCGTATACAAAAATCAACTCAAAATGGATCAAAGACCTAAATGTAAGACCTGAAAGTATAAAACTACTAGAGGAAAATTTAAGAGACACCATGAAGGAGGATTCACACTACCTGTACTTATTATAAAGATAAACAATCAAGACCATTTTATATTTGTGAAAGGATATAAATAGAGATAAATGAAATAGAATAGAGAGTCTGGGTATAGACCCACAAATGTATGGTCAATTGATGTTTCACAAAGACACTAAGGCAATTCAAAGGAGAAAAGGTAATATTTTCAACAAAGTATTTTATAACAATTGGATATTTATATGCAAAAAAATAAAAAAGACCTTCAACCAACTTAAAATGGATCACAGACCTAAATGTAAAATATAGGACTATAGAACTTCTCTAAGAAAACATAACAGAAAATTTTGTGATATATATTTAGGCAAAGATAGAAAAAATATAAACTATTAAGGAAAAACATTTATAAATAAAAATGAATGCTTATTCTCTTTGAAAGTCACTGTTAAAGGAGAAGAAACAAACCATAGACCAGGAAAAAAATATTTGTAAAACACATATATGATTAAGGACTGGTATGCAAAACATGTGTAATGAGTTCTCACAACTCAATGAGAAAATAAACAACATAATTAAATAAAACCAACATAAAATTTGAACAGAAACTTCATCAAAGAGAAAAGGATAGCAAATACACACATGAAAAATGTTCAGTATAAATCAACCATGAGGGAATTGCAGATTAAAACCACAATGAAAGGCCACTACACCTATGGAAATGACTATATACATTTTTAGAAAGTCAATATCAACTGCTGACAAAAATGCAAAGCAAATAAAAATTTGATATTTTTCTGCTAGAAATTCAAAATGGTACAACCACAGCTTGTTATTTTCTTATAAAGCTAAACATACAAAAATATTAAGTATACTTACCATACAATCCAGCAATCTCACTCCTAAGTTGTTACCCAACAGTAATAAAGACATATGTTCACACAATATGTAAATAGAAACTTATAGCAGCTTTATTCAAGATAGACAAAACCAAGAAAAAACTCAAATCTCCACCACCTAATCAATGTATAAACAAATTGTAGTGTGTGTGTGCATATACATATATATATGTATATATGTATATATATATATATATATATAGTGGTACAATGAAATAATTCTCAGCACAAAAAGGAACAAAGTGATAAATGGTAGACAACTATGAATCTCAAAAGCATTATGTCAACTGAATGAAGCAAATATCAAATGATTACAAACTGTTTCATTATATTTACATGACATTGCAGAAAAGGGCAAATTATAGAGACAGAAAACAAATCAGTGGTTAGCAGGGGCTGGGGACTGGGAGAAAATATTGATTACACAGGGGTCTGAGGAACCCATTGAGAGCACTGGTTACAAGACTGCATACCTTTGCCAAAATTCATAGAAGCATAAGTCTGAAAAGGGAGGATTTTAACACATTGAAGTATAATTTAAGGAACCTGACTTAAAAAAAAAATGTAAAGAAAGCATTTGAGTATAGATGGTTAAAATTAGCTCATGTATGGTTAAACCCAGGGTTGTCTGTAGATATTTGAGCTAAAACGGTCAAAAACTAGATACATGATTTCCAGGAAGAAATCCAAAAGGGAGAGTGTGTTTTCAGGAGAAACCTTTCTGAAAATCCACAACTGTGAGTGGAATTACAGCTTAGTGCCTCTGGAAAAATGCCAACCTCAGCACTCTGTGAACATCAGTAAGCCGATCAGAGCTGCTGAATCTTTCAGTTCAAAAAATCAAAACTGGGGCTGTTCCAATACTTTTTTTTACCCTCCATTTCCCATCCTTATCTCTGTGTTTCTACCACTTAATCACAATCCTTTTTACACTCCTTGCCTCACTCCTCAGCATGGCGAGGTGGCTAAGAGCCACGGAATGGGAGAAAAGGACAGAGGAATGGGTATGTTTAGTCTATTAAAGAAACAATGAACAAAGTTACCATTCTTATCTTCAAATATGTGAAAGACTGTCAGTGAAAGATAAAATACCTATATCATGTGAAGCCCTTAAGCCATAAGGAGGATTATCTGGCTCAAGTTATAGAGGAACTAAAATTAGTTTAATATAAAGAACATTTGTCTAACCATTAGAGACACCCAAAGATAGAATAACAGCTTCCATTTATTGAGATAGTGTTATACACATTATATCTTTATTATAATAGTTCAAAGCAATGTTTCTTACCATCTTAAAGATATGCACACTAAAATTTAACTAGATGATAATAAAATACTTAAGGTCATACAGCTACCCACCAGCATAGTGAAGATTTGAACCTACATTTTTCTAACTTAGCTGTGCTATCCTCTCTTCAAGTGGGTTGCATGGGGGGCATCCTGAGCTTCCTATCATTGTATGTAAGTCTGCTGGGAACCACTTGTCTGAGGCATTTTATAAGGGATTCAATAAGGGATGAGCTAGATGCCACCAGCTTGCTATTTAGATATCAAATCATGAGATATTATGATATTTTTTTAACAGTGCATTTTCTTCTTTGCATAATAAATGAATGTGAATTGTCCTCTTGCCCTTATTTATTTATTTTTTGGTCTCTTATTGAACAAGTCTTTATTCTTTTGCATACAAAGAAAAGGCATTGTCTTCATAACCCTGAATTACCAGAGTTATGTTCAGCTGAAAGAGAAGGCTTCTCTTCATCACCAATAGTACAACTGCAACTGTGCCAGTGAGTGGAGTCTGCCAATAAGATAATCTGTCCCCACATGCAGATGCTGCTCCTGGCCCTGACATGTGACGCTGGCAAGTTGGTTGCCACCCTGCAGCACTGTCTCAGTATCTGCGTGGAAGAAGGCGCTTTTCCCACACCCACATCTTGCCTAGATCTCCAAAGGCTTATTTGGAGCACAGATGGATATTTAGAAGAAAAGTTCAGAATCCTGAAAAGGGCTGATAAGACAATTCTTTAATATTTGGTTCCTCCTCATGCCCTCATTTTTCTCCCAAGTTCAACATATCCCAACATCTTGAATGTGTTTAATACCTTTGGCTAGTTACCTTTTATGTTTTGTATATTAGTTCATCTACTTTTTCTTTTTACATATATTTAAGTTTCATATCTACCCTCCCATAATATGTTCCCGATCCCCTTTTCTTAGATCACTGAGAATCAGAAAATTGAAATCTCTAAGACTGTGTAGCGAACAGCATTTAGTCAAATTTGGAGGTAAAATTGAAGACCAGAGAAGAAACAGGCACTGGATTTCTGGCAGCAGCTACTGGAAATACCAGCACGAAAAATGGTTCCTGCAGCATCAGCAGCTCTGTTATCTCTACCAGCTGCAGGGGAGGTGGCTTCTGCTTGGAGGCTGCAGTGAGTTTGAGGTTCTAGGCTCCAGTCCAAGGACTACAGCAATATCCATCCTGATTTCTGCCTACCACCACATTTTTCCTCTTTCCCTAATCACATCTCCTCTGCCTGTAGTCCCTAGAGGCATTTGTTTTCCTGAGTGTACACTGATGTATGAACTACTATTACACTTTTCTCATTCTACACTGTGGTATAGTTTTTTGTGTCCACATCTTACCTCATCACTAGATCAGTCATGAGAATCATCATACGTAACAATTGACTCATAAATGTTAGGTAGGAAGATTTCTTACCAGTTTGCATTATGTTTCCCCTTAGCCTCCTAAACTTCAGACTACACACTCCCCATTTACTCAGTGTTCCTCATAAAGTATCAATTGCAAATATTTCATCTTTCTGATCATTGTCCTTCTACTATTGTCTTCTACTTGTGTGGTTCTCAAAATGCCAATGTAGAAATAAACAAAAGATTCCAGATATGGTCAAATAGTAGCAGACTCCAAATAAAAGGAGCTAATATTTCTTTAATCTGAACACTCTCGTTCCATTAACGCAAACTTTGATTGTATTTGCTTTTTGCAAAAATCACGGAACATGCAAAACTCATACTAAAATTCCAAACACCAATACATACATCAGCTCAGAATTCCAAACTCTCAAGATAATTTTAGTTATTATTTTATCTTTACCAGTTATAAATTTAATAAGCTGCCATTCTGACCTTCATTCAAGATATTGATAGAATGTTGAATAGGAAAACTCAATGAAGAGCACACTATGTAATGTTTGCAAAACTAGCCTCATTCCAAGCCATAAGTTATGGGTCCTAATATTACTCTCAAGTTCATGACCCTCCTACCCTGATGTTTTAAACCTCTCACCAGTCAACAGTTTAGAAATTCAAAAAAATATTTTAAAAATATTTATTGTACATGTTTATATGTATAAATGCTTGAATTTATATTTCATAGGCTGAAATTAAATTTTTAGGATTTGGCATGGTTGGATTTTTAAATGATAGGTTAATTTTGTCAAAAAGAGAAGAATTATAGTTACTGCGTTTGTTATTGCTGTTGTTGATGCTTAGTAAAATTGAAATTCCTAGATATTTTGCAGTCTAAAATTTTTTTTTTTTTTAAATAACTTCTTTTAAAAATAGACTCTTCTTGACAATGAAGACAATATGGCTCATGGAAGTGCATGCGAGTATCTTTTTTGACAGAATATTACATTTATACAGTATTATTGACAAGACTGGAGGTCTGCAAACCAGAACTGAGGAACAAAGTCCGAAACACAAAACAACAAATGGTATTATGGCAAATAGTAATTCAGAGAACACAATAGGTACTCAATGTTAAGAGGGTCAAAATATAAAGGATATCCTAAAGTTGGTATTCACATAAAAGGAAGGGGAGTGAAAAGAGAGAGACACACAGAAAGACTCAAACAGAAAGGTAAAGAGAGAAAGTGGTTGGAGAAGTATCAGAACAATCTAGAAAACTGTTGCTTATGAAGCGGTTACTCTAGTGATAACATTCTACACCAGGTACCTGAAGAAGGAAAGCACAGAAAAACCCAGGCCTCTTCTCTCATAAAGTTCATAAACTAGTTGGAAACCTGTGAATTGACTCTCATGTTGAGTTCAATACACAAAGCAAACTTTAAATATCAATATAAGGCCACAATGGAAACATATGAAGCAATGCCTGAGATGTAGGATGGCATGCCATGGGAGTGATAAAGAGGATTGGAGTTCAAGAAAAGAACATGCCACCTCTTGGTGGAATAATTGAGGAAAGTTTTTTTTGTTAGAAGTCAAGCCTTCCAAGGGAGGATGTGGAAATCAGTGTAGTTGTGAAGTATATACATATTTAGATACACACGCAAAGAGACGAGGAAATACTTGTCTATCTCGGTGGTAGCACAATTTATTTACAGCAAATTTTTAAGCCAAAGTTGCAATAAGATAGAGGAACAAAAGAGAGGTATTGGGGCTGTAATGCTCCCCTAAAAATGTTTTGTCTAAAGGCCATGGGAAATTGCTGAAATTTTTGAATAGGAGATTGACATAATGAACCATCTTACTTTTATTTTCTGTCTTAATTCCATGTTTCAAGCAATCTAGTAGTAAATATTAATTAAAGTGTTTATAATTTGCCTTTTGAAGACAGAAATCAAAGAAAATATTTCAAAAACATTTTGTCAAAGTTGACATATCTTAGTCATTGACTTACAGAAGCAATCTGCTAAGTAAGGCGCTGGCAAAATCTACTGAATTCCCTTAACGGCAGCTGCTTTTGTGTTTTATTCCTCACCTTGGCACACCTGTTAAACCACTGCCCCTCATGGGCTCAGGAAAATCAACAGAGTTGTCCAGCCTGGAGAAAGATAAAATCTTACCCTTAACAAGTGGCCCATTTAGTAAAATGTGGAAGTAAATCGCCTCATTTTTGTTTGCTGAATTTGCTGTGGATCAATGACAATTTCTAACACTGAGCAGTTTCAGAGAGTCAAGTACATTGTTTCAAGTTGTGTGTGTGTGTGTTTTTTTTAATATACCCAATTAATTTTTTTTTGTTACATCTAATTTTCATGATTCAGTGATTTGAAAGATAAAATGAATAGTAATGAAGATGGGAGACAGTTCTACTTAGTCCCTTTGCCAGGTTAAAACCGCTTGGAATGCAGAGCAAGTGTGTGGGCAACGACTTGGCAGATGGAGAGGAAGGGGCAGTAAGACGAACTTTGGCCTTCAGCCAGAAGACCATAAAGGTTGAAACATGCAGAATGAGTCAGAATGATTGAAGGTTATTTTAGTGTTTAACGGGGTTGCATTTTACTCAGCGGTTTGTCTGTAGCACAGGACAGTAAATTACAAATTTTCTAACAGTGCCTGTTTGCCATCTGTTTTTGAGAAATTATGTCTGATAATAGACAATACAAAAGCATGACCTTGCTAAGCTTCAATGGAAACCACCCAAACAAAACCTAGCACATTTTCCCCTATTTCTAGAGAGATATTCAGAGAAGACAAGCAAGGAAAAGTAACACAAACTATCTCCACATGAAATTTTATTTAAGAAGAAATCACAGAATACTGATCTTATGAAGACTATTTTATAAGTACCCATAATTTCATAAGAGATAGTTTCCATAGGTATCTTTAAAAGGGCTTAATATATAAAGCAAAAAATCAGTGATAAACTTTCCAATGAATGTTTGTCAGAGATACCTGTTGTATTAGAGTGCTTATTCCTGTTTGATTTAAAAATGCAATATGCAGAATGATCCATTATTTACTATATTCACAAATATGGATTATAACAGGCATTTGCTTCCAAAAACAAAGTATACCTTAGAATTAAAAAAAAAATATTTGTGTGTGATTTTCGAAAGAATATATTTGTAGACAAAGCAAAACAAAGCATGATTTTAGGTAGTGACAGTGACATTGAAATAAATGTGTCTTTTAAAAACTGAGTATTTAAAGAAAATTGAGTTCCTGTCATTTATAAAATTGCATTCCTATCATGTATTTTGGACTTAAAACTTGAATATGCTTGGTATAAACTAGTCACATGTATTTATAATGACATACAAGACAACATACTACACTGGAAGATATTATAGATTTTTTATGAATTTGTCTGTTATGTAAAAGGGTATTTAACTTTTCTAAGAGACTTAAAAAGAGTATTATAGAGTCACTTAATTTTCCAACTAAAATACCTATAAATGCAATTTGGATTTTTATCGAAATTCCTAGTAGTCATATGATTTCATGACAAACTTGGTTTTGAACGCAAGAAAAATGATTTGTAATTAAAACTCTCAGAAAAGTACAAAAAGACCCTGAGAAAACCTTTCTACTACTATAAGCCAAATACATTATTTCTTATAACATCCTACCACAATCATGTCATTCAAGAAAATGGTACATTAAAAAGCCACAGCATAAATATTAACTTGTATAACCTATCAATATAGGACTAAATTCAGTAAATTTCTTAAACCACAAATTATGCAACTCTACATATTTGTTTTTGACTAATTCTGGGTATTAGTGATATAAATAATATTCTTAATCCTTGATATTTATGTCATTTTATCTAGCTGCAAATTGTTTTCAAGTGAATTATATCATTCATTTCTGGGAAGCCAAGATATGAGGCTACTTGCCTCTCACTAGAAAGATACATTCTAGGGTGAGCTGCAAGTGCTACAAAAACCACACAACTCAATGTAATGATGCAGACAAGGGAAACCACACACATTCATCAGTGTAAACACAGGTGACCTAAGCATGCCAGGACATCTATCTGTTTCCAGCTGCCATCCTGCTGAGATGGCCCAGCTCCCTGACAGTAAATCTTTACACCGTTATTTTATCCCCTGTGCTGACAAGACATCTCATACCGTGAGTATCCAAATGTTTATGTGCAAGGACATCACGTCCATTATTGTTATTAGCATCCTACCCACATACATGCTTTAAAGGCCAAATCGGGGAGAAAAAGAGCTGCCTCTGGGCCTCAGCTTTGCAGTCCAAGCCTGGTTCCTACAGAATATGTGCAGGGATTTTTTTCTTTCTTTTAATATATGAGGAACTGCTCTGAGACTCTAATTTCTTACCAAGCAGTCAGTGGGAACAATAAACTCCCAAGAGTGCAGTAGAAGAACACTAGGTAAAGAGTCCACTCCAGAGATGTGATTTCTACCTCTGCCACTAGTCAGTTATGTGATCTTAGCAAATCCTTTTCCTTGGTTCTTCCTTCTCTTCTGTTTCTTTTTTGTTAAGAGGTTTCCTTTAAACTCAAAATGTATTTAAGGGCTAAATGATCAGTAAAATCCTGCTCATCTCTTTCCATAAATAAACTTTCAAGATAATGTCCAATACTTCCTAAGTTATTACAATATATAGGTATTCAAGAAAACTTCTCAAGTATTTTGAATTGTAATTTTTTTCCTAGTAATTGATCATTGCAATGGCATTCAACTATTGACTAATCTAGTCTAATTTTAAAATGTAGTATTATTTTTTCAAAAGATACTTTGGAATTTAGTACATTCTTCAAAGAGTACTTTACAAGTGTTGGTAAGCATTGGTATTAATAAAAAGGCTATATTTTTATTAACCATAAATACTCTGTACATTGTTTTTTATTTTAGCATATTATGGGGGCACAAGTGTTAAGGTTACATATATTGTCCATCCCCCCTCCCCCCTCGAGTAAGAGCTTCAAGAGTGTCCATCCCCCAAACGTTGCACATCTTACTCGTTGTGGTTGTATATACCCATCCCTTCCTCCCCCCTCCCACCCTCCTGACACCGATAAATGTTACATCCACTTGGGTGTTGTTCTGTTAATACCAATTTGCTGGTGAGTGCACGTGGTGTTTGTTTTTCCATTCTTGAGATACTTCACTTAGTAGAATGGGTTCCAGCTGTATCCAGGAATATACAAGAGGTGCTATATCACCATTGTTTCTTAAAGCTGAGTAGTGTTCCATGGTATACATATACCACATTTTATTAATCCACTCATGAATTGAAGGGCACTTGGGTTGTTTCCACAGCTTTGCAATTGTGAATTGTGCTGCCATAAACATTCGAGTGCATGTGTCTTTTTCATAAAGTGACTTTTGATCTTTTGGGTAGATGCCCAGTAGTGGAATTGCTGGATCAAATGGTAGATCTGTATATTATTTATACAAAATGCTATATGGTAAGTTTCATGAAGGCAGTGAGCATTGGTGTTTTGTTCACTATTACACTTTTAGTTATCTAAAAATGTATCTGACAGACAGCAAGTGCTTTGTAAATATAAATAATGGAAATTGAACTACTATGATTACAAATAAGAGCAAAAAAAATAGAGCTGTGTAATTGTTAGCTCATCTGAAATCAAGAGTTAATAACTACACAAGAATACTTTCTCGATGACTTGAGGAGTTAAGGAAAGTTTAGCATGGACCAAAAACAGAAGCAGATTACTTAGGAAAAAAAAAAAAAAAGAACATGACCTGACAACCTCCCAATATTAATCTTCCTTTCATCTGTAGTCACATGAATTCCTAGCTTTATAAAGTTATTGTATGTCTTGCAACTTTTGCTGTGTTTAGAAAACAAGCCCATGAACATGCAAGTCCTGCCAACCAAATGGTGATGACTTCTTTTTTTTTAAGTCATACTGTTTCTAGAAAAGAGTCCTCAGTCTTTGGATGGTGGTAAAACAGTGACACAATGGGGAGACCATCCCTCTTTCTTCATCCCAGCTAAGTCTTTAAAACTAATTAAGTAAAATCCCTTTCTTCTTTTGCATACAAAATTACAACATCCAATAGAAATAGACTGAAATAATCCAGTTCCTTTACTTCACTGTTATTATACACTTTGACTCATGTCATTGTTTCTCTGGTCTGAAAATATCTATATACCTACACATTCAAAAATGCATTTCCTTCTACCTCTTTAATTTTGAACATATTTTAAATGACTTTGCTTAATATAAATGAAGCCTATAATATTCTTCTATTTCTCTTAAGGATAATTCAGTAATTAGCCATCACCCAAACTGGAAACACATCTCCAGAAGTAAAAAGATGTTTAAAGAGTTCACAACAGTAAAAATTTTTAGTGAAGTCAAATGTCTTGGAATCCCACTGATAATACTTGTCAAGGATCTTTTGTTCTAAATTTCATAAAAAATTCACACATTAATTAAGTCCTGACATCAGTCTAGTAATGAGCCCACATCACAAATAGCCCACAATGAGGTAATCAGAGAGCCCGTCTTAGGTCTGTTTCCCAAAAGCCCTGTATCCTTGCTTGAATCTATTCTCTCCAGAAAATGTTTCCAGTTAGAGTTACTTTGCAATATATTAGGAATACATTGCCAATCCTGACATTAACTAATAAAAATTAATTTAGGTGGCTTTAAAATAGGGTTCCATGCTTGAAGCTCTTACTCAAGGGGGGAGGGAGGCATGGGCAATATAAGTAACCTTAACACTTGTACCCCCATAATATGCTAAAATAAAAAATAAATAAATAAATAAAAATAAGTTCCTCCTTTGTAACTGAATTTAAATCTTTTTTCTTTCTTGTCTTCATTTTGGTAGCACTTCAGGAATTTCCTTCATCATTGTTTATCCTTATTTCATAATTTTCACATCTGTTTTCCCCTTTCAGCATCTTCCTTCATACGCTTTTCATTACTTCCCTTCCTCTCATTACTGCTTTTTTTTCAAATGAGGACAACCAACCTGTCACAATATATGCCTTTCCAGCCTGTGCACAGTGTCTGAATCTGAGTGATTTCAAAATCACTACTTAGTGATGCCGAAAGATATTTTATGGTGAAAAGCCAATTGCTTGAGTTAAATCACACAATTCTCAAAATAACGTTAGCGTTTGTGGCACAGGACCTCATCATTGCAATCTATGCCCAGATGAATGAGTCTATTGGTTTTGCAGTCAGTTTCTAATGAGGAGAGTGACCGCAGTAAGGGAAGGCCATAAGGCTGTTTCCACCGAGGAGCTCTTATCCATTATCTTGGTGTGTTCTACAATATCATTTTCTATGTCATAACATAGAAGGAAAAAAAAAAACACTGGGAAGAACTTCATAAAATGTGACATTTCTGAGTTATAGAGTAAGTTAATGTTCAACTTTGGAAGACCAAATAAAATTGTTTTCCAAATCAGCCACACCAGTTTACACAAAGGCTGATGCCCTTACTTTCCAAACCAATGAGTTTGAGGTCCCAGAGAAGGAATACTAACCCACAGCCCCAAACGGGCTAGAGGTGGTGGTGTTTACACTCTCCACAGTAGAGTATATACGGGTCTCTGAATTCATATAATCCATAAGCCCTGGGTCAATCCTGTCATGTGAAGTGGCATCTTGTGAACTTTACTCACGTTCTCCTAATTGCTAAGGAGGTTGAATATCTTTTCCTATGTTTACAGACCATTCTTGTGCCCTTTCCTGAGTGATACCTGTTAAAATTTTGCTCATGTTTCTGTTTTTCTTTTCTTCCTTCAAAGTTGTTTGTAAATTCTGAATAAAAGTGCATCCATTTCTTGAGCTTTCTTATTTTTTTAATATTGTCCTGTAACTCATTTTCTTTCCAAACACTTTAATTTTTCAGTTTTCCACTAACCACTTCTCTGTATCATGGATCTCAGGGAATGAAGTAAGAGAGCTTGGAGTTCTAATTTCCTATGGACTCAGTCATGTATTGTCTGAACAACAGCATTTTACAGTCTGTTTTATAGAGATCTAGTTTTGTTTTGTTTTGTTTTTTTAAGAGATGGAGTCAGTGACTATTCACAGGTGTGCTTACTGCATACTATAGCCTCAAACTCCTGGGCTCTAGTGATCCTCCTGCCTCAGTCTCCCAAGTAGCTGAGACTACAGGCACAGGTCACTGCTTCTGGTGATTTTCTAATGTAAGGAACCTTAACAGTACCCAACATGCTATACTGACAAAAGCTATAATTATGCATCTCTGCTTATTACCACCATTTTATTCTTCCCTTCCATTCAAAAGCATACCTTACAGTGTACACTTTCTATCACATGACTAGGGGGGAAATAATCAGATTTTGTATTGACATATTTTTTTTAAGATCTTTAAGGCTGTGGTTTAAGGAATAAATAGGAAGGTGACAAGAAAGGGGAAGAGGAAAAATCTGTTAGAATATTGCTATCATAGTACAGAAGAAAGATTATGGAAGTCTAAATTAAAATAGCATCACTAAAGGTAGACATAAATAAGCAGAATTAAAAGACTCTTTTGCTCCTGAGAAAATGTAGATTTTGAAAACATTTTAAACAAGTCTACTTAATAAGCATGGTTATTCATACTAAATAATGTACAATATTCAGAATAATTTCCACTGTCTTTCATTATTTGGAATTTCCATTGGAAAAAGATTAGAAAATTATAAAAGCCATGAAGAATTCATGTAGTTATTCCACTGAAGTTTGAAATTATGGCAATAAATAGCTATATGAAATTAATCCTGTGGCATACATCATGTGGCATACATCATGTAAGTTTACCCATTCATCACACTCAGTAAAATAATTTATATATGTATATCTCAATGTATAATGCAGAGAATGTTTATTAACATTTTAATAGGGATTGTCACTGATTAATAAAACTTGACTCCACCATTGTTCCAGGTATTCAAGCTAAACATATCAGCTAGGAGATAAACAGCACAGTATCTTGATGATATATAATTGAGTTGAATATAAATTCTTTTCAAGCTACAATTAGTTCTCTAAAACCACAGAACACTCATTTAACAAGTTTTCATTTGAGAATGCAAAGAGGCAGTATTTTCCTTAAGAAGTCCAATTTTGTTTCCATTATCGGTTTATTCTTTAATTTATGCTACTGAAATTCTGGGGTTTTTTCTGTGTTATTTTCTCTCTCTCTCTCTCTGTTACAAAGAACAATATTTTCCATCATTTGTCTGCTAACAATTAGATTTCATATGATTAAATTGGGAATTATCCTGTGAACTGTAGTAATCAGCCATCCTCCCATCCCGTTGATTTGATTCATTCCTTTTCTTACATTTCCATTTTAATAATAATTTTATCATTTCACATGAATTTGCTTCCAATAAATTAAATTAAATGCATCAAAGAGCCTCAAAGCAAATTAGCTTTTTGCTATGTCAGGTCTTAAAGATTCAAAATAGGATTTTGTTTTTCACTTTGTATGTTATAAACATGCATTACACAATGGGGAAAAACACTTTCAAATTAATCTTCCATTGCTTCCAAAATATCTGAGAATTCCTTCGAGGCCAAAAGAAGTTTTATCATAAATGCATTAGGTCTTTAGAGTCACAATCTTCACGAGATAAGTTTATTTCAGGAAATATTAGACATAGTAGTAAATTTCTTTTTAAAATATTTAAAGCAGCATTGCATGATGAAAATTTCACTCATCAGATAAAATTCTAGGTTTCAGCTTTTTCTCATTCTAGGCAAAGAATTTGCTAATTAAAAATTTTCCCCTAGCTATGTATCTTATTTTATCCTGATCATAACTATAACGTAATTTTCTTATAAAGTTAAGAAGAGTTCAGTTCTTTTTCATTGGGAAAATATTTGTGTCTCTCCATCCCCCTATAATATATGTCCTTGGGACACAGAAAAGTAAAGACAGTTTTTCCAGAGGATCACTTGAGAATAATTTGTTTAGAAGACACTATCTACCTGTAAAAAGGTACCCTAGCATTGTATGTAAATCCTTACACCTGTGTGCATAATATTCCTGAAGCGGATGCATAAGAAGGTATTTTATAAGAAAGGTTTATCCATCCTGTGATGTAGATTTATTTTCCTGTGCAGTGTCGGTTACTGGCTCTAGGTCATCTCTGTGGAAACATCTACGGCCAAAATTCAGACTCTGGTAACGTAAATGTCATGGTGGATTGGGTAATCATTTGGAAATGTTGGTAGCTAGAAAGTGATAAGAGCCAAAGCTGCACTTCAATCTTCATAAATCCATTATTTATTGAGTACTTAGGCCATGCTGCTGTGTAGCTGGGATGTATAAATATAAAATTCTTTTTCCTTTTTACATGGGAATCATTCTTAGGATGCATATGTATTAGTAGAACATTAAAAGGAAATTCTAATCAAAGGGATAAGAGGAGGAGAGAAAATAATTGCTTCTAACTATTGGGATCAAGAAAAGCAAAATTGGGCTCCTGCCCTGGATATTCTTTACCAAGTTGTTTCCCAAGTCAGTCCTTATTGTTTTTTTCTTTTTGCAGCCACCACATTGAACCTCTACCCCAACCTGCATTACTACCCAGTGGTTTCTCCTTTCCATCACTTAGGAAGGAATACTGCAGAATTTGACATCTTTTTCTCTACATTTTGGCCCAAGATTAAGCAATTTATGGTTCATAAGTTTTTTTTTTTTATGTCTAACAACAACTAAGGGAGGGGGGGGACAAGGGCAATATACGTAACCTTAACATTTGTACCCCCACAATATGCTGGAAAAAAAAAACACAACCAAGAAACAGACAAGAGAAAAATGTTTCAATATTATATTATTATGTTTTTAATTATTTGCCTTTAACATAATCCCTCAGGCAAGTTTCTTATAGAGACTGTTATTTTTTTTCTTTTAATGTATGCCAAAGAGCAAGTTTTTTTTTTTTTAAACAGAAGGGCACCGTGTTTAGATTTTCTGGGCATTTCTGTACTGAAACTGGGGTAAGGAAAGGAGCCCAGTGTCAAGCCCAGATGGGGCCCTTTAAGCGTTGCTATAGAATAGGGCAGGAACCGAGTTTGGGCTGAGACACTGCACCAACTCTGTTTCTCCCTGCTCTGGCCCTAGCAACTGTGGCTGGGACTTGGCTGCCTGGGGTTATGCCTTTCCTCCTTGACACCGCAGACCCTGCCCTCTGTCGGGCCTCTGATAAGGCGTGGACATATGTCAGAGAGTCCCCGTCCTCCTGCGGCCGTTGACACCATGCCCGGCCTCGGAATCTCTTTGGCTGAAGAATAATCACACACCGTCTCTCTCTGGCATGCCCCAGGGTTCGCGCTTGGATTTGTCCTGTGTCAAACTGGCTCGGATTCTATTTCATTTCGTTCTTCCCCCGTCACCAAGCACTGTCCCTCTAGCAGACTCGCGTCGCGACCCTTTCTTTCTGGTGCACTGGCCGCAGGTCACAGAAGAGCGGCGTCTCCTGCATGTGATTTTCCTGGTCGGGAGGCGCATCCCGGTGTAACTGGTGACTTGGGACTCCACGGAATTAAAAACTGGTCAGATAAGTCTATCTAATGTGGATCATAATTGCTTTAATCAGAATCCACAGTATTATTTATGCCAGAAAACCTAATAGAACTTACAGAAAAAATATTTAGCATTTATGAACTAGCAATGTCAATTATAATTTACAAAATATATATATTCTATTACTACCTATATGTATTTTATATAGTTTTATATATAGTGTGTGTTATATATCGTATACATTTATATGTATGTTATATATTACTGTTAATACATTGTATTATTTATATTTATGATCCCTCTGAACGATGCAAATAATTAAATGTGATCATTTTAAATATATACACATAAATACATATGTGTATGTTTACACACAAGCATGCACACACACATATTACATAATGCTACGGCATTTAAACACACCAATAGACAGTAACGATGTTTGAGCTCCCTTCTGGAACATGCCATTATGTTATTTTCTAAAAGGAGGATTTCTCTAGGCCTCGTGTTGCCAGGCTTTTAAACAGCTCTGTTTTTTACTTTCACAAGAATGGGTGAGGCTTTCACTTAAGCGTGGTGAGGCTTTTTTCTAAGTTGTGAATAAAAAAGAGCTGTACATCATTAATGTGAATTTAATGTTGAAAACCTTTTTACTGAAAGTTTTCACATCATAACTCATTTGTCACATGTAACAGTGACATATGCCACTTTTCCCATATCTTAACGGGAAATTTCAGGCAGTATCTTCAAATAAAATACGGTTCAGAGAGCTCACAGGAAAAATCTGTTGATTTGGTAAGGATGTTTCCAACACTACTGAACAGTGACAGATCCAGATGTCCTGGTGGCTTGGGTCCCTTCCCCCACCACACACTAATGTGCACATACACACATTTTCTCTCTCACACACACACATACACACACACACACACACATAGGGTCGATTAGCTGAGACCTAACTCCATTGACATGACTTATCTCAAAGACACACAACTCCATGAATACACTAAAAGCCATTGAATTGTAACCTTCGATAGGTCAACTGTATGGTATGTGAATGTATCTCCATCAAGCTGTTAAAGAAACTTACGCAGTCACTATTTTCCTGAGCGCCCCCTTTTCATCTCCAATAAGGCCCCTCCTCACCTCCTCAGTCATGGAGCTCTTGTTGTTTCATAGCCACCCGGCTATCGCCTGCCCTCAGTCCCAATAAATACATAGATCGTCATGGGGAACAGACCCTTCTCTCCAAGCTTGTGGCCATGAGGCATACAGATCCTCTGAGCCTGACACAGAATGAGGGACAAGAGTCAAGGACAGTGTGTGCGCCCTATTAATTTATTGATTTTAAATCCCGCCCCCAACCTCTACACAATGATCCTGTTATATCCCCACTACCGTCAGTGGTGTGTCTCTGAGACGTGTCTGAATAGCAAGCACAGCCGTGATTTTTCCCTGTGAAACACACATCCACTCATTCATCAGCAAACTGTAAATCTGGAGATAGATCAGCGTATCACAGATGCCCTTCCTGCTCTTGGAGCTTACAGTATGAAAATTCACAATGAGTAGATACTTGAAGCACACAGTTTTCAGAAATACTTGCCTATTTTACTAATTGATTTTTAAAATTTCTACCTTTCAAATAAAGTATAATCACACCACTCTGAAAGTTCTCTTCAATTATATATTTTCTCCACTGTAATTCATATTTTGTTCCATAACCTCTTTCTTGAATGTTCTCATTTAAAAGCTAGGGCTGATTAAAACATTTATGTCTAACTCAATCATAAGGGTTGAAGAATAATTTTGTCTTCATGGTTGCTGTGCTGAGTTTACAAATAATAAAAACAAAAATACAAATGACTGGATTTTAATATGTTCACTATTGTTAGGTATATACTCAGCTGTCCCGAATTGCTACTGTCTTTGTAAAATCGTGATTCTTTTCTGAGATGACAAAAAATGTCAGGGAAAAAAAAATATCCTTTTTTTTGCTCTCTCCTCCCAAACACCTGCACAAAACTCTCGAGTAGAGATCAAAGAGAATACAATCTATTAGAGTGTGATAAGCAATGGGCCACTGTCACTGTAGCACCTGCCTTCCATTACCCCACAGAACTACAAATTGAAGAGCAGAAAGAGCTAGAGATTGAAACCGAGAGAAATAATCATAGAAATGGAAAAAATAAACGAGAAGCAAAGAAATCAAAAGAGGAAAAAGAACTGAAACAGAATCAACTATCCTGCTATTACTTACAAAATATAGCATTTGTAATAATCACCATAAAATGCGTTCTTCTCTTATACATTTTTTATTAGAGACCTGCCCAGGTAATTTGATTTTCTTTTAAGAAGAGGCTTATTTTCTTTCCTTTCCAATGCCAAACTGTTGGAGAGCTTGCTTCACTGTGTTTTTTGTTAGATTTTAACTTGTACACGTTTCAGGCATTTTCCCTGTAACGCAAGCACTAATAAATAGGCTCCATTCATAGATGGTGTCTTCCTTACAGCTGCTTATTATTCTTTGCACATTATCTCTACAGTGAGATTTGTTTCCTTTTCCTTTCTCTAAGCCTATCTATTATTTTCCTTTGCAGAAAATCAACATCAATTCATCCTTCAAACACTGGAGTTTAAAACTCTCTCAGTTAAGATGCTTTATATTAAAGAAGAGAAAAATCCACCAAGAGCAGATTGGTGCAACTGCCGGGGTACTGGCTCTTTCACAGGAAGCAATTAGTAGATGCTATGGATAACCTTAGCTGAACTCAAATAAGCTGTATGGCAAAATCCTCTTTTAATCAAATAGAAGCCCCCAAATAAATACAATAGTCCTCATTAGACTAATTTGCTAACTTCCCAGCCTCATGCACATTTTGCCACTCCACTTAGAGAACACACTCTACACAATGCAAGGGAAAAAAAATTGGCACATCTTTAATGAGGTATCAGGCTAATTCACCAAAGCTGACCTTCTAGCCCCAAGGAGATCTTCAGATAATTGATCTCCAATGTGCACATTATCAAACAACAGTGCAAATTAGAACCAGCCGCCAAAGACGCTTACTCTCTAAATGATTTCCTGACATTTCAGAACATTAGAGAAGAAACATGGCTTTCCTTTGGGATTCACATCAGGGTTTGGTATAATTTCTTTGTAAACTCCAGATACAAATATCACAAAAAAAATAACAAAATGAAGCCATACATACAAGTAGTTTATGTGTTGACATAAAAATATTTTGCTAGGATATTTTATAAGGCACTGAGACTTTTGTAATTTTCTTATTTTCTCTCCTGATAGTCTTTAGAATCAGAAGAGGTAGGTAGAGTACACAGGCAGGCATCCTGTCAGGCAACTTAAGGCGGCCCAGGGAGTTTGAGGTTGCTGTGAGCTAGGCTGATGCCATGGCACTCTAGCCCAGGCAACAGAGTAAGACATTGTGTAAAAGAAAAAAAAAGAAGGACCAGGGAAACTTCCTTGCACTCTGACTTCACCTTAAAAATGTGCATCCTCACTCGAATCTTCATAAGCTACTGACTCTTGGGTGGTGCTGGTTAGGTTGTAGCAGTTACTAGAACAGACCTGTAGTCAGAGACTTCCTCCCCTGACTCTGCCACTTCTTAGCTAGAGTGTGGTCATCCGACAAGCACTTAACCTCTGTACATTCCAGTATCCTCTTCTACTAAAATTGTGATAAAAACATTATCCACATCTTTGGTTATGTTTTGAGTATTACGTGAGATGACGTCTCTAAGTGTTGGTCCTAGTGCCTGTCGCACACAAATCGCTCAGCCATCACCAACTACTGTTAGCTACTACTAGTGAACACTCAGGTCAACTCACTCCCCTGAGAGGGGGTCGGGAAATGTGAGCTCACAGGCTCATGTGTGGACGACAATATTGACAAAGTCTTAGTAAATGGTTCATAATTAATGGTGGTGAGGAGTTAAAAAAAAAAAAAAAAAGCTATTTTACACTCAAAGTTTTACTTAATCTTCTATGGCATAGTTTCCTCCCCCATAAATGAAGATAATGACAGCATCTGTCTTAGATGATTCTCGTGGGGCTTACACGAGATGGGACGATGCTTGGAAGCGGACAGAGGGCAGAGGATGTGGTGCACAGCGAGTGCTCACTGAAAGTCAGTGGTTATCTGGTGTTTTCTTTATAACTAACAGAATGATGTCATATTCTGCTGTTTCCAGGAATGAGTAGTGGAGGTAAGGACAGAACTTTTCGCTAGCTTCTATCAGATGGAAAAACACGCTTCCTTCCCCATCCTTAACCCTAGAAGCAAGTAGGGAGGGTACAAATGCTGTTTGTACCACTAAGCTCCCAGGTGGGTCCACACCTGCAAGTTGGAGAGAAAGGCCGAGGGAAAGCTCTGCGTAAGAGAGGAAGAGTCATTTTAACTTTGGGAAAGATCAAGAAAGGGGAGTAAGGAGACTCCCAGGCTAGGGGAGGAGATGAGGTTCCCAACTTTGTCAACAAACACTGTGAAGTATAGACTATGGGATGTGACACCAGAGTGGGAAACCAAAGGTTAATTATGGGACGGTGAAGTCTTGGGGATGCGGAAGAGAATGTGGGGAGGCTTAAGGCTCCCTGCGGATGGACTGGGGTCACAGACAACCTTAGACATGAAAGACTGGGGTGGTTCTTGTGACATTGAGGCCACACAAAGACATACACTCAAACTCACAAGTCCTAATACTTCTACAAATCATTTTAAACTTACTGTTTGGGCACGGAGTTCTTTTGTATGTTTCTGTAAGCCATGACTATTTGCACTTATCTGTAAACAATCAAATTTATGTCCAAATTTAAATAATAGTATAGAGAGCAGTGGATTCAGAGACACTGCAGATATAACACTGGTTCTGCCGCTAACCTGGTAGACATTGTCAGTTGTCATATATCCCTGGACCTCAAGTTCTTCATTGGTAAAAGATAGGAGAGTAAATATTAATACATTCCTATTAATAATTATCTATTCTCTTAATGTTCCCCTCTGAAAAGGGCTACAGGAACAAAGTGAGAAGGAATATAATTTGAGAAGTAAAAATGAAATGATCTAAAAATAAAAAAATAAATTGGGAGATTGGCCTTTCAGCTGCAGATACATTATACTTTATAGATATGCTACCAGATGAAATCAAATAATTTACACTTAAGATATACAATCATGTACTACATTATGATGTATTTGTCAATGACAGATCACATATGTGATAGTGATCTCATAAGATTATAACGCTGTATTTTTACTGTACCTTTTCTCTCTTTAGATATGTTTAGCTAAACAAATACCTACCACTGTCTCATAATTACCTGCATTCAGTACAGTAACATGATGTACAGTTTGTAGCCTAGGAGCAATAGGTTATATCATATAGCCGAGGTGTGTAACAGGCTATACCTTGTAGGTTTGTGTAAGTACACTCTGTGTTTGCACAACTATGAAATTGCCTAACAATGCATTTCCTTAGATCATCTCCCGGTCATGAAGCGACACATGACTATATTAAACTTTTTAAAAAATATTGCCAGATCCATAAATTTTGCATATTGCTTTTGGGATGAACTACTGAGTGAGAGTTCAAGTGACAGTTGCCCCAACCAAAACAGGACATATGTATCAGGGCTGCCTTCACATCCCACCCCCTTTGTCCAACAAACTAGAGGTCACTTGTAAGAGCCTCAGGAAACTTAACACTGCAGAGATACAGGGATTTCTTCTAATGCTTAATAATTTAAGTTATTGCCAGTTCATCTTTTTGGATATAGTATCATTTGGGAATAGTCATAAACTCCCCTTTAGTTCAGTCAGTTTCTTTTAACATTGATGTGAGCTCATAGGCAAGAATATAATGACATTCGATGCAAGCAACTGGCAGTTGAATTTATCACTAGCAATGATTTGGGGTGTCATACAGCCTGCCTACATGGCATGAATTACTGTAACAGGTGTGCATATGACTAAACACAAGGTCATTATAGGCTCCCTGGCATCACATGGGTTACAGATAATTACCAACTATAGATGTCAATGTTCCAAAGACTGTGCATTTATACATGTCGAATAATTTAAATATTAATATTGGGGTTTGTTCTGTCAAACATCAGGGATAGGTAAACATGATTAATACTTACTTAAAAATGGAACCTTAATATTTTCTCATATGTTAATTCAAATCCAATTGCTTTTCTAAAGCAGAGTTATACCTAAGTGGGGTTTGGGAATCACTTCCTTCTCTGCATGGGTTGGAGGTGTTCTGTGCGTGGACGTCACACACCAGTGTCTGTCCAACTTTAAACACAGTCCTGGCCCCGAGAAGACAGACATTAGGAAGAATCCAAAGAGTCCTTTCTGATACTGATTATATTATCCAAACAATATTCAGCAAGAGTAATACTGCCACTTCTGAGAGAATAGTGGTGAGATGGAACAAAGCCCTTAGCCACTGGAGCAAGCTAGGCAGTGGCCGTAGAACTTTCTGCTAAGAAAGAAAAGAAATAAAATGCTAATAAAAGAAGAATGAGAAGCAAAGCATATGACTCAATGAACATGGCTACAAAGTCAAACAACGCATAAAGCACAAACCCAAGACTCCCTTTGTTTAATATAAGGCTTTCAGGTAGTTTTCATGTGTAATATACACACACACACACACATATATAAATGTAAAATTAAAAAACAAGTATGCCTTTGTGTATGCAGTTTCGCCATTTTATAAGGTGTCTCGATTGATGTTTCAGGGAATCTCCTGGTCATGATGACTTATGATGCTATTGCTAGAGTTTATGAAGCATTCCTTTGCTCATTTAAAGTGAGCCACTCAGCAAAATTTCAATATTTGGTTTTCGGGACTAAATCACCATGTCTTCTGGGATTTTCATTTAATTAAATTTGTTGCTGACATTATGCACAAATTGTGACTATCAAATCATATTTGTGAGGTTCAGAGATGTGCAATGTGTATGCATGTGTGCAGTGACACTGTGACAGTCCATTTCTTTCTGGGTTCGCCTCTGGCGATAAACGTAGGGTCAATTTCAGTGTTATGGCTGGAATACGGTCGAAAAGCAAGGTTATCAGAGGATTTTGAAATCACAGCTTAGACTTGGCAAAGAGAGTCCTAACATTTTCTATACAAATAAATGAAATGTCAGAGCAGAGCCTCCATGTCAGAGATTTTGAAAGAAATCTGGTTTGGCTCAACCAGAGTTAGCTGTGTGTGTTAAGACTATGTGACCAAGAAAGAAATTGTTCTCTACAAATGGTCAGTGAAGCTGAAGAGAAATTAAAATGATTTTTAGTGGTTGACTTTAGTTACATAGTGGAAAATTACAAGAAGGTAATAATTATTATCTGTGCATAGATCGTAATGACCATTGCCAGCACAAAGTTGCCAAGTAACTTCAGATTAAGTTATTTAAATACAGAATTGTAAGAGGAAAAAAAAATGGAAAAGATTGAAAATCATAGCCTATTTTGGCAATTTTTTTAGATGAGGAGAAATCAGGCTTGTTTTTAGGAACAACCCCTGAATTATGCATATCTGAATTTTTAAAGCCATGATATAACAGCTTTTAAAAAATTCTAAGTTAAAATATGATATATACCATAAAATTAACTCTCTTTAGTGTACAGTTCCACTCAAGTTTTGACAAATGCAAAAGTTGGGTAATCACCAGCACATTCAAGACAACTGAATGGTCTTATCACACCCCCAGATTCCTCTGTGAAACTTTGTAGTCAACCCCTCCTCCAGTCTCATGTCCTGGAAATTACTGATCTCTTTCCTGTCTCTACAGCAGGAAAACTATGTCTGTCTTTTGTTTAAGATGTTTGGAGGAAACAGTTTCACAAAACATTGCTTATTCATGTAAGGCAATATTTTCCTAAATGTGAACAAGCGATACTTAAGGCTGTCTCCTCAATGCCAATAAGTAATATAATACTTAAGGCTGCTCCATTCATTTGCTACTGCAATAGACCTTTTTTCCCTGTCGTACTCCTTGATCTAGGTCTACAGAAGGGCATTTGGGTGCTCTTGGCAGAGTAATTTATTACCCCTTCAAATTGATACTCTAAGTATCTACTCAACATCTTTTAGAGGAAAGGCCTAACACCTATGATTGACGGCAAAGGCAAAAAAGGAACACTCTGGAAGGCAGTCCCTTGCTTCTTGTATGGTATAATCCACTTAACCAAACACTCAGACAGCAATTAACCCACAATGCTTGGAGCACACAAGATTTCCTGCAAGTGGAACAGACAAGAGCTTCTTACCTTCCACCCCAGGAAGTTTTACCAAGAATTCCTATTAATACGCTCGGTCTTCCTTTTTTTTTTTTTTGAGACAGAGTCTCACTGCGTTGCCCAGGCTAGAGTGCTGTGGCATCAGCCTAGCTCACAGCAACCTCAAACTCCTGGGTGCAAGCAATCCTTCTGCCTCAGCCTCCCAAGTAGCTGGGACTACAGGCATGCACCACTAAGCCCAGCTAATTTTTTACATATATATTTTTAGTTTGCCACATAATTTCTTTCTATTTATAGTAGAGACCAGTATTCCCTTCTAAGAACAATTATAATAAATACTATTTTCTTCTTTGCTTTACACTTGCAGGATGTTTTATCGTTCAGTGTCCCAGGAGACCACCTTCCTGACCTCCTCCCTCTTCTTTCTGTACCATGTGTGGTCTCTATAACTTACCTAAGAAGACCAACACACAACAGTCACAGTCCCTGACACTGTAGGAGTCTCATCCTTTCTTGCCAGTTCTTTTTTTTTTCCCTTGCCACAGATATATGCCTTACAAGATTTAACAAAGAAAAATAAAACCCAAAGCATCCTGGAGAGTGGACCAGTTATGTGGGAGGAAAGTGTCACCTACCACTAATTACTAAGATGCACAGGAAGAGAGCTGTCATGTTTCACAGAGCCAGCACTGAATTCTCCATTAAGTTTTCATATAGAAACAAAGTTTAAATCATGGTTAGATTTTTATACTCTAATAGTGTAATGCATCCATCCATTTTTCATTTTTCCTTCCTTCTTTCTCCTAATATTTACTGAGTGCCTGTTATGTTTGTGGCACTGTGCTAGTCACTGGATGCTTTCTTTGCCCTCAGAGAGCCCAGATTAAGTGAGGTTAAGTCAGCCTCTATTAGGTGGTCTGAGATCACTCTTTGTTCAGACATTTTTTATGGAAAATGTGTGACTAGTCTGAGCTCCAAACAGATTTACAAATAAATGTTGGTAATCTCAAAACTATCAATTTGGAATTGCTTGCATATTAGAAATGAACTAGTCCTCTATTAATCACTAATCTATTAATCACTCCCGCTAAACTGAAGTGCCATTAATTTAACTGGCATCAGAGAGAGAAAGGTTACTGCTATCAGTAAGTTTGGATTTAAGCAATTCTTTTTTTTTCCCCTTGCCACAGATATATGCCTCACAAGATTTAACAAAGAAAAATAAAACCCAATAACAAACTTATTTTGTTTTCTGCTTCTTTTCCCACAAGTTAGAAATGGAAGCTGTTATCAACATTGCATGATTGGTTGCATTTTAATATGCAGTGTCTAATGACTGGCATATGATAAATCTCCCATTAAAATATTCATGAATAATCAGATTAAATGTCACATTGCCAAAGAAAGATCATCTGATCAGGGGTAACGTCAGTTAATTTCTTTATTTGTTTGTAGAACGCTATTAAAGTGGAAGCAATCAGTACGAAAAACCTCTCTCGGTGTATGAATTACATATAAATTATGCGTTGCCTTGCACTTGGAACAGTAGAGAAAAATCAGAACACATCAATTCCACCATTTTTAAGAAAAACGGATGGGATCAGTTTTCATTAATGTTCTAATCGTTCTTTTCAACCAGTATGCTACTTCTGAGTGATTGTCATCACTCTTCCGACTGAGGATTAAACACAGGGAACTCTGATTTTTCAGAGAGATTTGAGAGCAAGATACTCTGCATAATCAAGTACTCTGGTTATGAGAGAATTGCCAATACCATAATCTTATAGTGAACAGCTGATTTCATTGAATGTCTTTGCACATCATTCAGCCAATGTGTACCAATGTGCAGTACAAGAGAACTGAAATTAAAAGGCTGTGCTAGATGGTATGAAGCTAGACTGGTGGACTTGAAGAAAGGCACTTGCCCTCTTTCATAGGAAATGAACAGGCCCTTGAATTGGACCATATGACACTCTTGACACTGGGTCAATCCCATTGTAGGCTGCCTTCCAGAAGAAGGCAAAAGAGCAATCGAGGAAATGGTCATCTTTTCTTTTTCAAACAACCCCAAAATGATATCTACTGACTCCCTACAACTTAGATGTAACTCCCTAATTCACCATCCTCATATCTCTTTTTTAGTCAAGCTTTTATGTTCATTTTTCACTAAAGGTTATTGATACCAAAATTCACATGCTGTGCGGATAATAGCAGTATTTTTATATTCCATTTATTATGAAATTATATGATGGCCTATCATGGAGCTTGTGATTAACTTCACACTCACATCAAAGCCATATGGTATCCTACCCATTTATGGAACAAAGCTCTTTCCTTAATGTCATTTACTGTAGGTTAATTTATGAGTTGGCAGAAATGCTGTAGAATAGTAGCTCTTCTCATAGAATTTTTTTTAGCAGACTAAAAAGCATTAACCTTGATAATATTCTCTCTCATTCCATTCAGTACACAGTAGTACAAGGCTCTAGGGCCAAAAGGCATCTGACACTAAAACTTCTCACTTTAATTAGATTTATGGAAGTATTTGGTAGAGTTTGAGTTTTAGAAATGCACCTAGACTTCAAAGCATAATCTACCAGGGTGTACATGCATAAATATTTCCAGGATTAGGTACTTCTCACTGAGAAGGGAAAAGTGTTCATGTTATAAAACCAGACAGAGGCAAACTGCTTAATAAAAAGTGACAAAAGACGAAAAGACAGTTCCTTTTTATTTCAGAAAAGCTGGAATTTTTTTTTACAATGTTGATTATAAAGAGCTTTCATTCCCCTAATTCAGTTATACTTCCAATATTTTTATTCTTTTTTTTTGCTTACTAATTTTCTTATGTGTATAGTTTAAGTGACCATGTCATTCACAAATTATTAATAGTTTACTCAAATTGTTGACTCATGGAAACAATCTTTTGACTATAATCCAAAGTCTTAATGAATTCTAATCTGGCTTTCAATGTGCATGATATAGATTATAATTTTATATTTTTTTATAACATGGTTGTTTGTAATTTTATATTCTTCAATTGTATGTTAAAGGTATTATATCCTCTATAAATATAGGCCATTTACTGATAGTCTTTGCAAATTTCGGATTAGGCAAAGTTTTTAAAAGACTTTTGGATTACAAATATTATTCAACATTATAGTTAATATCTTTTTCATCTTTATCCAGAAAATGTTGATTTTTAAATAATTAACAAAAATATTTATTGTATTAATACATTATAGCTCAATAGTTTGTATGTTAAAGTCAAATCTTACAAAGCTCATGACAAATTTTACTGAAGTCTGAATAGATTTTAAATCCACATTTTTAAAATCCTGCCACCATTGGATAACAATATGTTTGAGACATTTTATATTTCATAAAAATTTTCATTTGTTATATAATGTTGTTCATATGCTTAATGTCACATTTTACTTAATGTAAAATGAGAAAACTGTATTCACATGAAATAAAAATTGCAGTTTTTTTTTCTTAATTTCAAACCCTAAAAATGTCAGCATATGTTTGGGAATACGTTGTGGGAATTCTTCAGTGAAAAACATGATCACTGAGAAATCAACTTATTTTACTAATTTAGCCAAACTCTTTCCTATTCAGACAACCAAACTCCCTCATTCTTCCTTTGAAGAAACTGAACCGCATAGAAGTACAGTGACAGAAGTGCAGTGACGGTCACTTCTTTGAGACCAAAGCCCAGTCTGTCTTGTTTGTCCAATACTGCTGTCACTAGTAAAGTTCCTGACACATACTAATCACATCATACATATTCTTTGAGTAAATGATGTAACATTTGTAATCAATTTTTATTTTAAAAAAAATTTAAAAAGCATTTTCTGAAATCATATGAGCAGGCTTAAGTATTCTATAATCTTTAACTTATCTTATTAGTTAAAATTTTGCAAATTTGTAGTTGGTGGAACAAAAGAGTAATTTGGTTGAGTTTGTACATGAGTAAGAGATTCTTAAAAATTACCAGCCACCAGGTAGTTCACTGTGAAATAATTTAAGAATTGGATAGATCTTAATCTCAGACACAGCATGATCTAATAGTTTGCCCCATGTCTATATATACAGAATTTGATCTTTTAAGAATTCTTCCTTTAAAAAAGATCTTTGCAACTTAAAGATCATGAGCAAGAACTTTGAAAAGACTAGAAAACTCCTCTGCTGACAAACAATTGCAGAACCTGGGATCATTTGTCTGAGTAAATACATTTTAACACACTGAATTCCACGTGCATTGTATTTAACTCAGGCTAATTTTGAGCCACGACCTCATGAAGCAAAACCCTTCAGTTGATTGTGAAAATCTTATTTGTTGATGTTCTTATTGTTACAATTAATATTGACAATTTAAATCTTAAAACATGGACTGCATTTTATGTAACTCACACACAGAAAACAATAAAAAACAGAAAGGATTGCTTGGTTTTAATAAAACACCATGGCCCCAGGGGGAAAAATGTTTCTTGTGTTGTAATCAATGTTCTAACCTAAACATTTGTACTCCCATAATATGCTGAAATGATATATATGTACATTAAAAAAGATATATATATATATTAAAAGGCAATCATGTGGCTCTCAGGGAGAAGCAGCACAGACTTGAGCAGAACTGAGAGAGTTGGTAGAGTTGCTGGAAAAGTAGATTTCAGCTCAGTGTAAAATGTACTCCCTTAATAAAGGATGGTCACATACGAAATGGGTCCCAAACACCTATGATTCAGATAGAATTTTTTTCTGAAAATGCCAATTTCTCTCTTTTCAAATTCTCTCAATGTGGTTGACTTAAATTGACCATTTCAAATTTGTTTTCCTTTTAATACAGTCTAGAAAAAAAAAATCTGTATTTGAAAACATAGTATTTTATGCAATACATGGTTGATTTTCTGAAATAAAATTTTGTAACTATCCAGTGTCCACTCCTTCTAAAAATGTGTAGAAGGCTAATATTTCTCCCAAACAAAGCCACCATTGGAGCATTCCCTATGTTAACAGTCGATCACAGTTTCTTCATGAAACATTCTCAAAAAATAAGGCTCTGATTTGCTCCTTTTGCTACTACTTGTACACGGTGTGCAATGAAATTTTAGAATTTTTCAAATAATAATTTATGAAAAGAAAATTTGATCTTATGTATGGCCTTTGTATAGTTTCAGTAACTTGTAACTGCTCAACAAATATATTTTTGATGATGATTATCACAGGTTACTAGAAATTTTGTATAATAAAGGGGGAAATTTCCGTTTTAGTAAATCATATGACATGATACATTCTTTGGTGTAAAATATCCTATTATTTAAAGTATCTTACAGACTAGAGTACAACAAATACTGTCGAAATGATACACCCAGAGAAACCACTCAATTGCTCTGCTCTAGATTTTAAAATATATGGTATGTTTTTGATAAAGTTATAACATTTTAAATGTATTTTAAGAAACCTCATTTTAAAGGGGAGAAAATAACTTCCTATGAATTTTAAAATGGTTATTATTAAAAATGTTGAGCATATATTATTAAACAAAGCATTAAATTTGTCATGCATACATTAGCCCCTAAGTATCCAGATAATGAGAACTTTCCACTGTTGCTGACACAGAGTGAGAGGGGTAACTCAAGGGGGACAGATTTGGGACAACAGCTAACTCTCAACCAGTATAAAATTGCATGCAAATTACAGTATATGACATGCAGCATATTATTTTTCAGGAAGTGCGTTTCTGTATCATGTTGAATATAGAGGTAAATAGCATTAGGAAAGAGCATGAATTGTGACATAGAAGATAACAAAATACTTAAAGCAAGGATTATCTTGGTAGGCTGAAATTGGAAGATTAACTCATAGGTATGTGAAAGTTTGAGCCCACTCGACTTTACATACATACTTCTGTAAAATAAATTATATAGAATGCAGAGTAGGTTGTTACGAGTAACTATTTCCATCCATAAAGGATAACCCTTGAGTTGAGTGGGCAAAAGATGGTTCTGGAATTGCTTGTTCCTGCACATGTGCTTCTTGTCTCTTTGACCTAGTCTGTGTGGTGTGAGTGTTCTTGCTCCACAGCTCTCATTACTAAGTTCCTCTTTGCTCATGTACTTGTTCTAAGTACAGTCTCTAAATACTAACCTATTAATTTGACAGGAGAGATTTGTTCCCCACAAAGTGCTCTAAGGTTTTTTGATTTTTTTAATTTATGTTTTAAATTGACAAATTGTATGTATTTACCATGTAGCACACGATGTTTTGAAATACATATACATTGTGGAATGACTAGTTAACATATGTATTGCCTCATATAGTTATTGTCTTGGTGAGAACACTTTATATCCACTCCCAGAATTTTTCTAGAATATGATACACTGTTAACTGTGGTCTCCATGTTGTACAATAGATCTCTTGAACTTATTCCTAACTAAAATCCTACATTTTTTGACCAATATCTCCCTGCTCCAAACTCCTAACTACTCCAGCCCCTGCTAACCACTATTCTACTCTCTACTTTTATAAGATTAACTATACTAGATTCCACATATGAGTGACAAAATGCTCTGAAGTTTTGATGGGACAATTTGATACTCTGGCTATTGAGTTCCCTAATGCTATACTATAGCAACTTATCTTCTCTTGAGGGACCAATATTGTCTACATGCTGAGATGATGGGATGGTTTGAAGCCCATTTTAGTCTAAGAAATTACTTCTTGCTAAAGGAAATAGGGGGGCAGGAATCCCATATGAACAAGTATGGATGTCATAGCATCTCTACCTAGTACTATTAAATATCTCTTTGGAAAAACTGAATAAAAAATATTACTGCATAATTGTTCACACATGTATATGTTACCACACATTCATTCACTAACACATATAGATTAGTGTGTTTATATGCATATATATTATTGGTTTCCTAAACCAAACAGAACAAAACTGAGGAATTAAAAATGAAATTTAAAACCAACTGTGTTGTATAAAAGAAATAGTAGATATAGTCACTAGTTTATTTCGCCTTATAAGTTGTTTCCATTGAGTAGAAATACAGTTTTCCAAATGTTAAAATACATTTATATTATAGATTTTTTAAACCTTTTGAATCTAAAGGGAGTTGATGAGAAGATTAAAAGTGTAATTCAAACCATGGTCAGAGACACTGATAATTCCCTAAAATAACAGGTTGCAAAATACATACTATAAAGGTCATTACATATAATTTTTAAATTCCCTGGCTTAAAATTAAAATTCTACTGTCAATATTCACTAAGTCAGCTTTCTATGAAGCTTTTGAAGAATTAGACATTATAGAAGAATGATTTGAAGAAGTAATCATTATATTATAATTAGTATATCTCTAAATTTTAGTTTGGGATTCTTTTACTCATTCTTTTAATCCTGACCAATGAAACAATTTTTTTCTAGATACTGTACAAAATTGCTTTCTTTAGCAAAATCAATCAGCTTTTGCTTGATCAATTATTCAGTTAACATGAAATGATATGCATTTTCATACATAATGCATAAAAATATCAAGCAGTCAGTTTAGGCAAGAAATGAAAATGAGCCCAGAATTGCAAAAGGAGCAATGGACTTGGGAAGTTAGAGATGACCTAAAGAATTTGGGTCTACAGAGCGGCCTCTATTTTTAACCTGGAAGATTGTAACCAGAATGTTGTTATACAGTTTAAACATGATGAAACACACAGAGAGCACTAGAGGCCTTGATACACACAAAACTGCATGCACTCTGCTAACATTAGAACTGTTATTTTAATGGGGATACTATCTAAGAAAGGAATGCATTTCAATTTGTTTTTGCAATTACTTTTATAACTTTTTTCGAATCTTTAATCCTTGATGAGCTTATTTAGTGTAACATAATAATCTAAATATTGAATATATTGAGATTTCCATTATCAATATTAATCTTTAAATATAGGCACACAATCATATGCATACTAGTACTTTATGCTTACCATATTCAAATTATAGACAATTCTGTGTTATCAAGCTTAAAGTAAAATTAGTAAATCTGAGTCAGCATATTTGATAATGATATGAGGTAATGTAATAATTTACATTTTAATGTATGCTGGACTCCACTCACTAAATTTTTAAAATTTGTGTTTTATTTATAGCCACTCATAAATCATCTCCCTCAGGACAGAATAACAGATATAGGCATAAGGCCTTGTATTCATAACAACATCAGACAAATTCTGAGAATTTACTTGATACTTGAGAATATTATTTTCATTATTAATTCAATCATTTTTGTCATTATTCTTGATTAATAAATATATTAAAACTGAAAAAAACAATAGTTTTTATTTTGTTAAATTCAATACTACTAACTAACCTTTTGGATGGCTTAAAAATATTTGCTTCAAAAGAGGATGCAATATAGTTTTGATTTAATGTATAACTGAATACTTCGAGAGAGGTGAAAATCAATTATTGTTACTGTGCATCATTGTTAATATCTATTGCCTGTAGATATGGCAGTCCGTTTGTTTTGTGCTTTGTGTATGTGCAAATGTGCATGCTCCTCTTCCAATTAGATAAAGTATCACAAGTTTGAAGATCTGAAGTTGGAAGTTGAAAAATACAATGTATATTTTTAGACAAAATGAGAAATGATTCATCCATTTCCTATTTAGTGTATAGAACATAAATAATCTCTCATCATTTAACATGTAGCTCATGAGATACCTATTGTGAGTGTGGCGTTATAGCTAATAAGATAGGGTTCCTTTACAGCCTCAAGTTCCCTGTAGCATCCCAGCTTGTGAGTATACTGGGAATAAGTTATTTCTTTGTAAGGGAATTCATTACCAGTAGCTGATAGCTCATGGCTGAATTTCTTATGGGAATTACCGAAACCGTATTTTTCTGAAGCTAAAAAAAAAAAATAATCTTTTCAAACCAACCTTTTGTTGGCATGCTAACAACCAAATAATTGTTTAGAATATTTACTTCCCCATTTTTCTTTGCCAGTCTTCCTTTTCAACTGCATTTTGGAATTTTAAAAATTATCTTCTTTTATTTGGAAGAAAATAATACTCCTTCTCTTGCCGAACGGCATTTGGTCAAAAATATAGAATTTGCAATACGAAGATCAATAGTAGACTATTAATATGAAAACAAATGTTGAGATCCAAATAATAAGCCTTTTTTATGTTCAAAACATTTTATGGTATCTTGGTCATTGTTTTTCAAGTATGATTTCTGGGTGAAGAAGGATTCCTTTCTAGGCCATTTGTTTCTAGTACCATAACTTGAAATTATTTTTTTTTCAAAATGTTCTTTTACAATACCTTAGTTTCTTTATGCATGTATATTCCCCCCAAAATTGTTTCAGCTTCTTCCTACTTTCATGTCCTTTTTGTCCTCCAGAGAATCTTGTATTTAGCATTCTTCACTAACTAATATACTGCTCCATGAGATTTTCTTCTATTAACATATGTGGCAATCTTCTGCTTAATGAATTTCAATTTCTATACTGTCTATAATATTCAATGCAGACTCATAATTAATATAAATCAAATTGTGTTCCGATAAAGTTCTCACATGAATACGCTTGAAAACCTAATTAGCATGACTTAGATCTTGGCATATCTATTTAATCTTGATCTAGGCTTTTTTGCTGGAGATAATTTTTCTTTTTTCCCCCTCTTTTGGAGCTACATGAATTACAAGATATTCTTAATGAGGCAAACATGTGTTATGAAATAATGGCACAGAAGTTTATTACTTTACAGAATAAAAACAAGAGGATGTTGGAAATATATTCCAGGTTCATGGGTTGGAAGACTAAATGTTGTCAAATGTCAATTCTTTTCATGTTGATCTACAGATTAGACACAATCCCAATCCAAATCCCAGCAAGTTCTCTTTTAGATATTGACAAACTGTTTCTAAAATTCATGTGGCAAAGAAAAAGACATGAAATACACAATACCAAAGAAAAGGACAAAGTTGAAGGATTCACACTACTATATTTCAAGATATAGTATAAAACTACAGTAGTCAACACTATGTGTATTGGCAGAGGAATATACAAGAGAACAGAATAGAAAGTTCTTAAGACAAACCCACCCAAACATAGTCAATTAATCTCTGACAAAGACAATTCAATGGATAAAGGATAATAGTTCTCCTATGGGGAAAGGTGATGAAAAAAATTGATGCTATGTTTTCATAGCTATATATATATATATATATATATATATATATATATATACACACACACACACACACACACAATTTAACTCAAAATAGATCATAGACCTAAAGGTAATATAAAAAATTATAAACCATTTAGAAGAAAATGGATTTTCTCTTAGATTTGGAGATGAATTTTAGACAACACTAAGAGGTTCATCTATGACAAATTGATAAGTTGGACATTATTAAAAGGTAAAACTCCTGTTCTTCAAAAGACACCATTTATAGAATTAAAAGACAAAGCACAGATTAAGAGAGAATACTTGAAAGACATTCCCTATAAACCATAACCAAATTAAAGAACGAACTCTGGAAACTCAGCAGTAAGAAAACAAAAAGCCTAAGTACTAATTTGACAACCTATTTGAAAAGCTAAAAACAACTATGAAATGCCATTACACAGCTATTAGAATAGCTAACATTCAAAAAAGTGAGAATGGTATTCCTAAGTGAGAATGCACAGCAACAAGAGCTTACATTCACTGCTGGTGGAAATGCAAAATGACACAACCACTTAGCAAGACAATTTTCTCATTTCTTACAAAGTATAGTCTCACCATAAGATCCAGTAATCATGTCTCAAGGTATTTACCAAACTTAATTGGAAACTTGTGTGTACGCACATGCACACACACACATATGCACAGACCATGAATGTTGACAGAAGCACTGTTTATGATTGGCAAAAATTGAAGCAACCAAGACATCTTCAATAGGTGAATGGATAAACTATGATACAGCTATATGACAGATTTTCTTAAAATAAGCTAACAACCCATGCATAGACAAGAATGAATGTTAATGCATATTACTAAGTAAAAGAAGCCAGTGTGAGAAGGCTACATAATTTATGATTCCATTTATATGACATTCTGAAAAAGACAAAACTACACAGAGAGTGAACAGATCAGTAGCTGAAGGGATTTTTTTTTGGTGGGTGGAGAGAGTTACATAGTTGAAACATGGGGCATTGTTTTTAGGGCACTGAAATGATTCTGTGTGACACCATAACAGTGGATATATGACACGCAATTGTCAAAACCCATAGAACAAAAGAATGAGAAAATCTTAATATATGCAACATTCTTTAAAAAGGATTTAGTAAGTCAGGGGATTGGAAGATGGAATACAGGCTGTACAAAGAAAAATATAATCTAACCATAATGAAAATGTATAAAACCACCTCACTTATGCAGCGGCAGGGGAGAGGGAAGGATGCTGACCTAGACACTTTGGAAATGAGTGGTCACTGCAGGACTAAATTTAGGAACTGTACATGAATATGTTACCGTAGTTGATAAAGTTATTCCCCATTGGGGTATCCTTAACAATTCTGAAAATACTACACTGGAAATGAATGATTAATTAAATGGATGGCAAATGATCTGATCCAGGTTATCCAATGTTGGGGAGGTAATTTACATGAAAGTAGGGGAGGAGGCTAGAATGATTGATAACGGTGGCGTTGGATTATATTTGGACATGTCGATGTGAACACATTTAGCTTAATACAAAAGGACATAGATATGTAGATATAAAAATGTATATATGCACAGAAATAGTTTAGTACACACATATATTCCCTCATTCTATCAGCTAAGAAGATCTACAAACTATGATACCCCAGTATCAATAAGCATACCTAGCACCCAGATATTGGTTTCTAGTATTATAGTCCCCCCAAAAAAAGTATTCTTTAGAGAAATGGTTGATTGTAAGACTAGGGCGGGAGATATATACAAGACAAGATTGATGCATCTTGTAGTGCTAGACATTTTTTTTAAAAATGCTTTTAAAAACTGTAGTGATGAGTGTATGTTAGGACAACTAAAATAGCTTCCAGTGGCCTAAACCTACAACAATTTGAGCAATAAAATGAACAAGGTAGTAACAGATTATAATATAAAGTATAATAAAATCCATTTCTATCAGTCCATACTGATATAAATGATCTAATAACAACAGACACATTGTGTACTTGTCCCACATAGAATAATTTCAAATACTTCATGTCAATACTGTGCCCTCAAAGAGGTAAACATAATTTCCCACTCTTTAAGTGTGGACTGTACATAGTGACTTTCTTCCAAATAGTACAATATGGAAAGGGTTTACTTTACAGTAGAAAAACCTTATAAACTCTATCTCAGCCAGACAATCAAGATTAACATAAACAGTGGTAAGTCACACCTAGGTATATTGTGATGAAATAGCACTTCATTTCTGTTGTCTTCTACCCCAAAATCCATAATACAAGTCAGTCTAATCATAATAAAAACATCAAATCAATCCCAGTTGATGAAGATTTTAGAAAATATGTGACCAGTACTCTTCAAAACTGTTAAGGTCATTAAAAGCAAGACAAGACTGAGAAACTGTCACAGCCAGAAGAATCCTAAGGAGACATAATGATCAAATGCAATATGGAAAACTGAATGGGATTTTGGAACAAAAAAAAAAATCACTTTAGGTAAAATCTAGGAAAATCTCAATAAAGAATGGACTTAAAAATGTATGAACATTGGTTCATTAATTATGACAAATATTAACACATGAAGGTAAGAAGTTAATAATAGGGGAAACTTGGTTATATGGGAGATGGGAAATCTCTGTATTATCTTTATTATATATCTGTAAATCCAAATTTATTCTAAAATAGTTTATTTTAGAAAAAGAAGCTATAAGACTTTATGTTAGCATATAACAAGATGAGGGGAGGGGAGCCTCTTTACCACTATGTCTTCTTAAATTTCATTCTAGCTTGGCATTTGCTACTTGTAGGAAACTGAGCCAAACTTGAGATCAACAGATGGGCACATTTCCCAGTTCACTGTGTTTAAATGAGGAAAGCTCTGAAAGTAAGAATAAGAAATGATGATGATGATATAGTTAATGCAGAAAATGTATAAACATTATAAATTTTACAATTCCAGAGTGATTTAAGAAGTACTTCATTACCTCCCTCTTATCATTTGATATTAAAAACTACCTTGTATTTTAATTTTTTGTAATTATTCAATTAAAATATAAGAACTGAGGTCATAAAAAGCAGAAAGAACCTACAGAGGGGTAAGTACATATAGCAACAACACTAAAAATAATGTACAACCCTACGTTTTCCAAAATTCTTTGTTTGTACTGTCATTGGATCATCACAACCTTTTTCTCTTTTAGTTCAAGTGTAATATTTTCTGTGTATTCCAAGCTAAATGTGGTATAATATGTGTGGAATATAGAAGACTTAAAGATTTATAAAAAGCTAAAAAATTAGCATAGTATATTTAAAAAACATTCTCCACATTTTATAATTGGAGACAGGGGTCCTGGTAGAAACCTCCACTATTAGTCCCCTTGGTAATATTGATTAACCTCTTTCAGTCATTATTTCACACAATAAGCATAGAAATGCTAAAGAAATGTCTTGGGATTTCAAGGCTATCATTAACATTTATGAGAATAGAAGAGAAGGAGCTAGCTACTAATTATCAATGCACTGCATTGATCTACCTCTCTGGCAAGAACCTGACATTTTGGATCAACTACCATGCAGCACTGTTAGCCAGGAATACCCACCATCACAATGAGATTGTAGGCATTGGCATGGTTCAGCAGGTGTCATTTATATGCTATGCAGGGAGTATTATCCTAGAGTATCTTCCTAAAGCATCTCCTCAAAGTCTTTGCTGAATGAGTACTTTGGTTAATTTTCAGTGACAATTACCCAAATTAAGAATATTGTGAGAAAGCATCCTAGTGAATAAAACTGTTAAAATGAATAAAAATATGTAAATCCTAAATATATTTTTCACTATTTGCAAAGGTTATATGTTTTTGAAATATTCTTTTGTTGCGACAAGTGTATATTTTATTTTTTGTAATTTTTTAAATATACATATTTTTAATTATTAATATGAGTACACAATAGTTACATATCTTTATAGGGTACATGTAATGTTCTGATACAGCATACATGTGAATTAATCAGATCAGGGTAACTGGAGTATCTACCTCCTCAGGCATTTAACATTTCTTTGTGTTACAATCATTCCAATTCTACTCTTGTAGTTAAAATATACCCTAACTTCTTGTTTATAGTTAATTTTTATGCCATCAAATATTGTTCATTCTATTAATAATTTTTTGTAAATCTTTAATTTACATAACTCTCCAGCACTGTGTAGATTCAATTATAAAAATGGAACATTTTACTAAAAAGACATCTACATAGTACTCAAATACTTAAATGTATGTCAGTAAATGGAGAAAACACATCAAAATGGAACACATTTAGAATAAAATTATGACCAACTTAAAAATTTTGTAATGTAAAAAAAGTCATTTTCAGAAGGAAAGTTTCAAGGACATATAAAATGACATTATGAATGATACTATTTCCTCTGATAGTTATAACATATTCACTAGCTTCATATACTTGAGGTCAGAAGTTTAAAAATGAATTAAAACTTGTATCATTTGTCATAGTCACAAATCCTTATCAACTTATGTCACACAGTTCCTATGTCTATTTTCAGTAATAAGAATAATGAAGGCAGATACTCTAATTATAACATAATAGAATTGTATATTATTGATTGGATAAACTACCTTTATTCAAATGAAGGTCAACAAGGTTATAGAAATGCCAAATTTATGTAGGGAGTTAACTTTAACAAAAATTATAACCCTCTCTCTTACCTGTGTAGTGAGGCAAATTTCCCACTACTTTAAATGTTGCACAAAATGAACAGTGACAATGAGAAAGAGTATTTTTCTTCATGTAGTATCTTGAATGTCACGGTACAAAGTGACTATAAACAATGTAAGTTACGGAATTCTTTAAAATAAAAGATTGGAATTTGAATGTTCCTAACAAAAAGAAATGTTAAATGCCTTGAAGAGATACCCCAATTACCCTGATTCACATCATATGCCTGTATCAAAAGATCACATGTACCCTATGCAGATATACAATTTTTATGTACCTATAATTAAAAGTAAAAATCTATACATATATTTTTTTAAAAGTATCTTGAATTTGAGTTTAATCTACCACTAGGGATTGGTATACCATATATTTAACAAACACTGTTGAAGATATTAAGACATTTGGCAAAGGGGATTTTAAATATTATACACTATTCTGTGATAATACATAAAAATGAACAATACTTCTGTAACTTTCATGGGTTTTGAGTTTTTAAAATAACTTATTTTAGGAATTCCACTTGTATTTATCTATGGTGTTTGACACAGTTATCCTTACCTTCTGTGACTTCAATTATTTTGTATAAATATTTATGTATTTTTTGATAAAACAAGATTGAAATCTATTTATTCATTTAAAAACTAGCATTCTGCTGCTATCATTTACAATAATTATGAAATGCTTACAAGTGCAGAGTTGCTTTGTTGCCCTAGGATTCAATTTTAAATATGGGTAAATTGAACTCTGGATTTTGGAAAATACATTCATTCATACTCTGGGGAACATCCTTCCTAAAAGTGATGGCAATGATCCTCTCTCAAACATGATCATAGGATAGCACAGATAGGTTGTAAATAATTTGAAAGTGTTACACTAAAAATAAAACACTGTAATCTCTGGTTAATTTAATTAATCTTTTGAAAGAAAATCCTAAAATGTATAATTCATGAGATTTATCTTAATTGGTGAGTGGTTTGAAAGGAGTAACATGGTATGTAAATCAACAATAATTGTGTAATTTTTCTACAAGGTTTAAAGTTATTGAACCTCTAGCTATCTCAATCCCTTTCAAGCTTCTCTCAACAAGCAGCTTACGAAACAAATGATTTGTCTTCTGAGCTATAACCCGTAAAATAATTGAACTTTCTGTGTAGCAGTATGTCTACCCCATGCTGAGCAGTGAATTTGAAGATGGGAGAAATGATGAACATTCAATAAGCTATTTCCCAAAGGATTTTTTTACTCTGATTTCCCATGTTTTTTCTTTTCTTTAATCCTAAAGATAATACACAAAAAGCAAATCAAAACCACCATACCAATAAGAACCAAATAAATATTGAGATATAAATATTATGAATTGAAATAGCAATAAACTCCCCAAAGATAATGAAAAAAGTATCCATTTTAAATAATTCATTTATTTTAGTCATTTTTATATTTGCTGCTTTTATTAAGGTGTTTTACATTATGAGGGATCTGAGAAATTTTGATTTTCAGGCTTGATGTTTATAAGCTGCTTAGAGGAAGAAAAAGTACATTTTACCATAGTCACTATTACTGGAAATTTGGAAATTCCACGTCTCTTGATACTTTATGTGTAATTTTTTTTCAACTATACATCACAGTTTTACTTTATTCTAATATTTGATGATATATCAATTTTTAATTTTCAAAGTATCTAAACCACTCCTTTATATATAAAAAAATTCATGGCTAGAGAAACCATTACTTTAAGATTATGTAGGATTTTGATGTTTATTTAAGGTGCAAGTTTATTTCATGCAAATGGTTATTCAAAATTGCCACAGAGGTAATCATAGAATTACAAATCAAAATATTTCAGAAAAAAATAAGATCTTCAAAGTACTCTAATTCAGCAATTCTTAAAATGTTTTGAATAAAAGCCTGCTTTTAAGAATCTGATCAAAAACTATGTTCTCTCTCCCAGAAAAATGCACAGGCCCACATGTTTTTACATTCAGTTCCAATACATTTAAAGCACACCTTTGTAGTCCATTTTTATGGACCTGAGGCTGTAGAATCTGGTATGCCAAACTAACTTTTATAAACAAAAGAACATCGGTTCTCACAGGTTAAATGACTTTCCAAGGTTAAACCACTCGGTACAGCTCAAGATAGAACACGCCACAGGTTTTCTTCAAGGAGTAGTTTTTCTATTGCCTTCCATATTACAATAATAACCAACTAGAAAGAAGAATTCACAATAGCTAAGCCCATTTTACAACCACCTTAGATTTTATTCCATTCAGTAAAATGTATTTAATTTCATCATTTACATGTTTCATTACAAGCCTAATTGTGTAGAGATCCTGATTCTTCAGTGAGCCTAAACAGGCCCTGATATAGAACAGTAGCTCTATAAATGTCTCTTAAATTTTACATAACGGGCCTGCTTTGGCACGGAAGTGGGAAAGTTGGCACAAGTATACCAATAAGAGATGCTGGATTCCCTGATAAACTAGATGTTTTGAGATGAAATCATATTACAAAGTATTAAATAGATGTGCAGACATTAGATGACTGATAAGAAAGATCTGCCCTCCGTCACCTTAATTTGTTTTGACATAAAGAGTCACAGAATTGTTGGAGACTATAGAGTAGTATAATCCAAATTCATGTCACGTAATCCCTGAGAAATACACCATGTGAACAACTTCATCAAAGCAGGGTCAAGTCACAGAGAGGAAGCTTTACCCTGGGGATGTCAGTTAGAAAAATCCATCCTTATATTGAACCATCATCCTCACTGTAAATTTCACTTATTAACCCATATTCTTCCACTTGTGCCAATAAATAAAAAATAATTCTTTTATTATCTAGGTGCTATTTGAAATTACTCTGTTGCTCATTTTCCAAGTTCACAGCAAGTCATTTTAAAAGACCCTTACCCTTTTGCAAACATATTCACCTCACCATGATTTCTTGCTTCCAGTACAACTTTATTTTTTGGTCAGTCCTGTTCTCTAGGTGATTTTTTTTCCCTTATTTTCATTACCTGTTTCTCTCTCATCCCCTCTTACGTTTATAAACTTTTTATGCTCTCCCTTATGAATTCTCCTTCATTCTTTTGCTACATTAAAAAATAAATAATCCTAAAATTTCTTGAAGGGCAACTGGCTTATCAACCCGATGTTAAAACTTCAACTTTCAGAACTGGGATTATAGATTAGATTGAATTCCCTCAGAAGAATGTCTTGAACAAATATGTGAGTACTAATATATTTTGGGGGGTGGAGGTGGGTGAAGTGATTCCAGGAAAGCACCAGCATGAGAGGAGAAAATGAAACACAAGAGAGAAGTCAATAAAATGTGTTTTCTTGAGCAGGTTACTGCTGTTGGCACCTGAAGAACTTTGGAACCTCATGTCACTGGACAAATGTAAGAGGCAGTGCATACCACGTCTCAGTTTTATACCCCTCACGCTACAATGGAACTAGAATATTTATGCACAAAGCTGCCAGCAATTGATTTCACGGCTGCTCCCAGGTGATATGAACTCTTGGCATTTCCATTTGCCCTCCTGCTGAGCCAGGTATCTTGGCCAGAAAAGCCTTCAGAAAGAGTCTTGGATGCTTCCAATTGGAATGTACCTGAGTGATGTGTGCTGATGAGATATGGGTGAGTTATCAACCGAACCTGCAACAAATTATCCCTTTGCTATATTTTTGTACTTGTTTAATACCCAAGTGTGACTTTTACTCTCATACACAGTAGATATTTAGTATCTTGTTTTGATATGTATTATTTCACGGGAAGAAAGTCCTTGGTTCTTCTGGTAGGCTCTAATAAGCACACTGGTGAGAACCTAGTGATTCATGAGAGGGTCCAGGGGGCCACCTGCCTATTAGGTGAAATTTCAAGTCCCACTTCTTAGACTGGAAGCCACGTGCAAAGCATGTGGGCTCTGCAGTTGTATGGACCTAGTTTTTAGTGTAACTGCAGTTAATGATGGTGCAGTCCAGGGCAATTTACTTAATTCTATTCAGGTTCAGTGTCCCAATCTCTTAAAAAGAGACATTAATAGCACACAGTTGTGAGAACTAAAAGAGATCAAGTAAGGTAGGCAGAAAAGCATGATTTTGTTACTTAGTAAATGCTCAATTCTCAATGGTTACTTCCATCAGCTACCCTCCCCACTCCCCAATCACCAAGATTAGTATTTTATAATTTGTAGAATTAAAATTATAACATTTTCCAATATGTTTTCTTTAAAAATAAGTTGATTCTTGTCTTTTAGTATGTGTTTTATAATCTATAGAATATGAATAGATGCAGCAAGCTTAGTGAGATATGCAGAGATAACTGAACAGAATATTTAAATAACCCAGTTTTTTTTTTTTTTTTATTTGCATGGTAATGGCCACAGTTTACTAGTTTCTATAATGCTACCATTACTAGGACTTCAAGTTTTCTAGATCACTCAAGTTAGGGCACTTTATAACTTCAAAATTGTTAAAGTGAATTCAACTGAGCCTAGTTTTCTTTTCTAGCATGATTATACATTAGTTGTATAGTTGTCTTTGACCTTGTTGCCTTCGTATAGGCCTGCAGAGAAACAGATTGCAAGCTGAACATTTAGCAAGTCTATCTTAACATCTTCCCTGTGGGTTTGCAGTCAGCCTGATGGCTGCATTAGTACAAGGGGGTCCCCAGCAGACAGCATTGTGGCCACTTTCTCCATCACTGCATCACCTCTTCACATCTCAGTAACCAGCCAATCTGATTCCCTGTATTCATTTTTTTCTTAGTGTCTCCGGATTTACTTGTTATATTCAAACCTAGTAGGTAGAAACATTTTCTAAATTCTCTCAACTACTTTCTCCATGAACATATGGTATCAGTGAAATGCATAGTTTGCTAACATTTCCATGCATTTCCTTAACTGCTCATTTGGGAAGTACATAAACACAACTTATACAAATAAATCCTATCTATAAAATATAGTTCCTTAATCTAATCAGTGATTAGTCAATTCACCTTTTGTGCACATGAGCATGTAAACATATTTCTAAAAGGAACTCTTAATTAGTAGAACATGAAAGGTTAACTATAGCAACAATAGAAATTATACAAATGTATTTCTTTAAAATGAAATAGAACTTACAGGACATGATAATAGAAGCTTAAATATGTGTTTAGACGTATCAAAGGAAGAGTAGTAACTGAGAAATGGTATTCCTTGATTATAGGACAAAGTGCCTACTTAGAGAACCCTTTCCCAAAACAGCCAATGATAACAATGAATAAATCACTTATTTCTTTCTTTACTTCTGAAGATTTTTAGGGAAATACCCACTTTCTACCTGTTCCTTGAACACATAGGCCAGAAGTATAAAAAAATAATTCAATAGAAAAATGTAAAAGATAAGCTGAAAAGAGACTTAAGGATCACCTAATTTATATTCTTTATTTTGGAATTGATTCCTGTACTGTCTGATATGGTAGGCATGGGCCACTGTTACTATCAAGCACTTGAAATGTAGTTAGTCCACACTGAGATGCGTTTCAAGTATAAAATACGCACTATGATTGGAAATGTTAACAAAAAATAGGTCCAATATCCCACCAATTTTTATATTGATCACATGTTAAAATCATTACTATTTTGGACACATTGGATTAAATAAAACATACAATAAAATTAATTTCTTTTTTTACTTTTAATAACATGGATACTAGAAAATTTTAAGTCACATTTGTGACTTGAATTATATTTCTATAGGACTGTTAGATTTTGGCATAATCAAAAGCTATTATATAATGCAAGCCAATGGACAAAATTATATGTGTGAACATACCATGAAGACCTGTTGGCAATTTTCTTAAAGTTTTTAAATAATTAAAGAAAGAAATTGGAAAATGGTTTCCCAAAACATAGGCATCATTCTTATGGAATTTCTATCAGAGGCCTTTTTGTGTCAGAGCCTCTCTGTGGTTACCATGATGATGTTTGTTCATGAAAAGTCTTCTGGTCATGATTCTAGAAATTACAGACAAGTATGCCTCATTGAGACATTCAGGATTTTAATCATGCTGGATGCAATCAAGATAGTGTGTCTCTTCTCATAGAGCTCTTTGAGGAAAGAGATATTATATAGATAGGGAAAATATAAGAAACCCAATCAATTAGCTTGCTGCAAGTCCCTTAAATTGTCATCACATGGAGACAAATTGGTAGTAAGTAGAAGGGCAAAACACATGGATAGCTACTAATTTGAAGGCAAGAACAAAATAATTTGTGGCAGAGAAAGACAGATATCAGGGGTATAAGTAAAAGAAAAACTGTCCCAAGATTAAGAAACATTGAATAATATCATGTAGCATTTTTGAAATTGAGCTGAAGAAGCAACATCACAAAAAATCTTGAGTTTCATAAAAATAAATTAATCATATTAAGGAAAGGGCAAAGTGATAAATACTTAAGTATTTTCTCTGTGAATAGAGGGTTGAGATGGTAATGATATATGATTTTTTAAATGGGTGATTCAAGCAATCCCTATCTTAATAATCAGAGCCAAGTATTAAAAATAATTTTGTAGGGAAAAAACAGCATCCCAAAAAAAGAAAAACATTTCCAATCAATATCTGTCCTTGGAGTTCTGACTCTTTTGTTCATGATCTTAAAAATAACCCAATACATCTGACTAAAAGAATGATACCTCATAATCTCTGGTCTGATTTCCTGAAAATATTTTTTTGTTTTTTATGATCTTAAACCATTGTTATAATAACTTTTAAGTACTGTTTTAATAAATGATAATTGGAGCATTTCTATTTTCATTTTTTTGTGTCTTGCAATGTTATTTATCTTCTATCCAAGTATTAACCAGGCCCCACCCCACTTACCTTCTGAGATCAGATGAGACAGGGCATTTTCAGAGTGTTATGGCTGTAGACTTGAAAAGTTATTTACCTGAAAGAAGGAAATACCTGAAATAATCTCTACTCTTTCATTTGTCTGACCTGAAAATGAATTCTGCTGTTAACATACGTGTGCACCAAGAGAGAAGGTCCCTGCAAGCATATGAGATTATTTTATAACGTTGAGAATATAAGTCACAGTTAATGATAGGAATAAATATTTAATAAAAGTAGCTGTTACTATCTACCAGGGTCTAGTCTAGGCTCTTTTTCTTTGTTACGTTTTCAGTCTAATTTAGTCTTTACAGCACTATTACATGAGTCCTGTTGTCAATTTAAGTGCAACTTGGGTCTGTTATCTGATGTAATAATAATAATTCTCTTATTTTAAGAAAGTGTTAATTATGTATTTGTCCCCTTGACTCATCCAAGAACAAGATTAACCTTTTCTATGTTATGTATATATGATCAGAGAACAGGAAAGTTCAAACCAATTCTTCTCATATTGGAGGGTCTGCAAGTGATATTGCTAAAAAGCCTTGCTGTTTGGTCTGTGGAGAATGCACATATACCCTGAGGTTCCGGGCAAAGCTAGTCTACTTGAGAATCAACGTAGTCTGCAGGCACAATACATATGAAAAGCAGTACTTTTATTTAAAACTTGCCTAAAGTTATGCCAAAAGATATAATCTATATTATGTATGCTCTTGCAATCTTAATAAAGTTTCCTTGCACTAAAGAGACAAAGAATAGAGAAATTTTTACAGCTAAAGTTTCTAAACAAATACAATAAATGTTCTTCATAGAAAGATTTTAAATCAAAGTATAATAAGATTCCCATTTCAGTAACCATGAATTTGTATTTTCTTTCCCCCAAGATATTTTTGATTTTAGGCTCCAAATGTTTTCCCCTATGAAGGGGCAGCACATTTTATACAGTGCTATTTTTTCCTTCCATAGCATTCCTACAAATAGAAGGACAGTTTTCCCACCTAACACATTAATGGTTTATTAACTTTAAAAGCAAAATACATAAACAGCCTTGCTTATAGATTCACAACTATCACTTTAATACTCCTTAAAATCATTAAAAGTTTTATTGGTAATTCTGCTTCCATTTTTGATGGCTTTTTAGCTTGTTATAAATTCCAGATTCAAATCCCAGAGGTTAGGGCTTTCTCATTTGCATTAATATAATTTCTTCTTAAACATATAAAAGACTGACTCAATTTATGTATAAACAACATTGGGGCACCCGGGGCTCAAGGCAGGGACATCATTACTCTAGGGAAAGAGCATTTCCAAAACATATTCTAATTCAGAATACGTTTGCATGCTAATATGCTAACAGGCACCTAGCACTGTTTCTCAATCTTGAATAACTACTTGAGTTAATATGTTCAGAGACCAGACTACATGTTTCAAACAGCCAAAACCTTTTACAGTCTAGATTTGTTCAAGTATAAATTTTGGGAGGAGATAGTAATTAAGAAGAAAATGCAATCATGTCTCAAAAATGGGATTTAAAATACTGTCATATTTTGAGTTCATAAGATGTCATAATCAAGTTTACTTTCTCACTAATGCTGAATTTACTGGGATTGTTTTCCATTTATTCTGAAATTGATACTATCAACTTATATTCCGCTTTAGTCTCTCAAGTCATGCCTGACTCCAAATTTGCACAAAAACACACAAGTCAACAAACCCACTTTTCAACTTAGACAACCAAATACAAATTCTCCATACCTTGAATACTTGCACCATTTTCTGCTATGTCAAATCTTCGAAAACTGCTCTATTTGGGTGCTATTTATGTTTGGAGCCTTTACACTTTCTGCCCAGGACGCTGCTTTCTATTAGAAGACAAGTAACTTGAAAAGAAACCCTAATATATGTGGGAATGAACAGGTACAGTCCACGTGTCTGCTTGTTAATTTAACAAGTACCACATGAAGACGATATATTATTCAGTGATTCTCAAGGTTTCTCAATTTTGGCACATATAGGACTCCCCTGAACATAATTTAATTGGTTAAAACCAATGCTTCTCAATCCTTAATGTACATGAAACTCACCTGGAGGGCTGGTTAAGTCACAAACTGCAGGGTCTCACTCCCAGAGTTTCAGATTTATTAGGTCTGGGCTGTGGGGCATCTATTAGCATATCTAATTTATACCCAGGTGATTTTGATATTCCTGCTTTGGGGAGCATACTTGAGAATCATTGGTTTGGAGTTAGACTTAAGAAATCGCCACCTGACTCCTATGTTATCTAGTATTATAATAAACTTTTCTGATCAACATATAAAGACCAAAAATGGGCATTTCAGAACTATGTCACCCTAAGTGTATTATTTTTTCATTGGATTAAACAATATTAACTTAGGGATGATTTTGTTTTATGCATATTTCTTAACCAATTACTATTTTCTATTTCTATACAAACTCCTATATCATGACCAAAAATCTATAAGCAATGGTATCTAAGTTTTTTGGTATATAACAAAAATGTCCTTACTATGACCTTCTTCAAAGAGCTCAAATGTTTTAAAGTTACCACAAAATGGACACTAAATAGATTGGGTTTAAACTTTCAAATATAGATATAATGAATCAATAATAATACAATATTCACAATGAAATATTACAACATTATAGTATTAGGTAATACATCAGAAATCCTATTTTCAGGATGACCCTTGGATATTGCGAGAAAAAAAATGTGAAATTCTATTTGTAAGTGAGGAATAAAATCCCACAATCCTTAAATGATAAAATGTGGATAAATACTGCTCCAGACAAAGGGTGGATAAAAAGTACAAGAAATATATTTACCTTATCATACAAAAAACCAAACCAATACCAGCTGATCAACAGAATAAAATCTGGGTGAATGTAGCACCAGCTGCTTTTTTGCTGAAGCTCCATGGCCATGGAATGCAAAGCTGAGATAATCAAGGTGAAGAAACTTGAGTCACTTGAAGCAGGGAAAAGTGAGGCTTTTGAGACCCAGTAACAACACTGATTCACAACTGCCATAATCTTGATTGTCCCCAAGCTTGAATAGTCTTGGAAACAAGATCTATAGTATATTTATTTATTAAAGCTATATTTCATTTATTTCCCTAACCTAGAAACAATTTAAATTTTAAAAAAACTATAAAAGAGAAATAATTCGAATGACTTCTGAAAAAATTAGAATGCAATCAGATGAGTTTAGTCAAAGACGTGTGTGCGTATAAGTACACACACAGACACACACACTCTACATGTTTCTGCAAGAGTGAAATTGAAAATCTAAAATCGCACAGAAAAAAAAGGGAGACTTTATATCAAAAAAATGTAATATTTAGAAATGGGACACATATAAATAAAATGAACGGTATCAACAATTTACACCAAAAGCCTTTAAAACTACAGAATTAGTTAGAAGGAGTGCTAGGAGAACAAATCAAAATAGATAGTGGAAATTTTAGTAGCACAAAAAGACAATTTTTTATACTTACATCAATTGTTTTGAATGAAATATTGTGCAAGAGAGGGATAGAAGGAGAAATACGTTGTCTCATGATTCTCTGCAATTGTGTACCCAACAACGTTCTTTATTTTATGAAAAGGAATATGCTTCACTGAAGCATGTAATCTGTATTGTCATTATTAAGCCAATAAAAATTTTACTTTGTCCTGACCAGCTTACTCACACATATTTTGATTCTAGAGAAGAGAATTAAACTTGTTTATTCACAGTATTAATTCAAGTAGATCTGGATTATTAAGTGCATTCTTTCAACAAATATTGTATTAACATTATACACTGTACTAGATCTATCTTCTACAAAGCAATGTATAACTAACCACATGCTCTGCCCTTAAAGAGTTTTAAACCTGACAAAGGGAACAACATATTTGTGCAAACACCTTCAACGGATCAGCACATGACATTCGAGTGATATTGACAATACGAGTAGAAAGGAAGCAGAGAATACATCCAACCCACATGATCAAGAAACACTTTATGGAGACGATGTTTTAGCTTAACATTAAAAAAAAATGTAGAACACGATGTTAAAAATACTAATAACACTTAAATCTGGATACTATTGCAAGGCATTTCTATGTCTTTTTAATTTTTCTGTGTTTGCTGCTTCCTTTAAGTGAATGTTATTTTTTTTTATAAAACTATGAATATCATTAAAGCAAATACATGAACTGAAGGCAAGGCAAAGTGTAAAGAGAAAATTAAGAGAAGCTGTTAGCTCATAAGACTTTGGAGGTAGACAGGACAAAGTCTTTAGGTTTGGATGATAAGATTGTGCCAAGGCAGGGGAGAGGGCAAGATGGCATAATAGTAAAATAGAAAGCTGGACCATAGCCCCGGTATAAACTACTTTGCTGTATACTTCGTAGCTGCACTGAATAGCATAAAGAGTTGTCAGAAGGAGCATATTTAATTTTTGCAATGCCTAACTGAGCTAATTCCATGGAAATTATGACAGCTCCTTGATATCATCAACTACTTATTCATTCATTGAGAGTAAATGAATGTCAGCTGCCAGAAAATGGAAAAAAAGAAAAAAACAATGTCTAAACCATACAAGACACTTTGCTTTAAAAGGATGATAATTTCAAATACTCAATCTCAGGCACCTGCTGGCTTTGTTTTATAATTTCTAAAGCAAAATAAGTGAGTTTTGTTGAATAGAAAGGGTCTATTTCTGCTTGGTGAATTAAATGTTTGTGGTCAAAGTAACAGAATATGTACCACATAATCATGTAATAGAGGTAAAACATAAAAGTGAATGCTATATATTTATGTCTAGGTTTAATCAACTCAATCAATGGAATATGACAACATGACTGATATTATTCAGTCTTCTCAATAACAGACAACAATATTCAATTATATTTCTTCATAGAAGTTGATATTGTGGAATTTTAAAGAGTCTCCCTTGGTTCCCCTATCAAAAATTGTCTTTATGTCAATTCCTTCAAAATAGTAAAGTTCTTTGACGAAAATAATCAACAAGAAAATGCCTTGATGTAATACTTGGTGTATTACATTCCATTTAGAACTGTATAGATTGTTTCTCTGACCCACTTAATTCTTGACGTTCAGAATCAAATAACCATTTCCTCGCTTTCCCCAAGATTATGTAACTTTTCCATCTATGTCACTAAAACATATACACAATATAATCCAAAGCTGAAGAGAAAGATTTGTAATGTGATTCATTCTAATTATTGTAATTATCATACTCATTCATATTCATAGGCAGAATAATACTAATTATATTAATAATAATTATACCAAAATAGTAAATGGTTGGATGCCAACAATGGATTTAGAACTCTGGCAAATTTACAACTGCATCATATCTACTTCCAAAAATGTATATGTAAATACCACTGTCCTAAGTATATCAGAGAGTTTTGCATTTACATTTATTTTTGAGAAGAAAAACATCTGATATTCCTGCTTTATGCGTTTTTAGTTTTCTCAAGTAGATTGAAATCTTCAAATCTTATAAATCTTCAAATTCTATAGATTTATAACTCTTGGACGACTCTTGGACAGCAGCACCCACGACAGATAATCACCCATTCTCTCTGCCTGATCACAGCACTGAGGACCAATCATAGCAGTCATTTCACTGTGCCAGTTACACAACAATGCCCACTTGATTGAATTAAAATGTGTTACACCTACCACACTTTGTTCTAACTTCTTTTGGGGGATTTAAATACTGCTCACAAAAGTAATAATTAGGCATAATTTATCATCCATGATGCAGTGACCCTCAACTATTTATGAGAGTTTGTATATCTCCCTTAGTTCTTCTTGACTCCACATTGAACATCTGTAGTTTTTCTTTTACATGATTTGTCTTTGAGACCCTTCACCATCTTAGAGTCCTTTTTTATTGCATCACTCATAACTATATTAAGGGCATTAAAACAGTTTAAGAATTGGGATACCACCAGTGCCTCTGGAGTCAGAGTTGTGTTTGATCTAGGGAAAGATACTTAATCTCTGAGTCCGTTTCCTCACTGGTAAAATGAAAATGATAACAATAACAATGCCAAACATCTGCTAGTATTGGGGTACGTAACAAGTGCAACGATACATAAAATACTCATCACAGCTTCTAGTCATTTTAGTAAAATTAATACAAGTAGAGAAATAAAACATTAGTCCCTGCCTCCACGGAAATTTCACTTTAGTAAGGAGATAAAACAATCACAGGTAACAATGTAAAAGGAAATTATGTATTGCAGGAAAGATACAGCAGCAGTTTAAAATTTAAATAGACTAAATGTATTTTGCTAAATTAGATTTACTTGTACATTTCTGTAAGTGCAGAGCCCCATGCTTGTTTGAATATGTTTTATTAAGATTTAAGTTACACTCTCTAATTATATCTTGTCACAATTTTAATGCATTTGGAAATTGAAGATAATGGCAAAATTACCTCAGAAAAGCTAAGGAGATGGGGCATAGAGTCATGAGAGATCTTCAAGGCGGAATCACCTTGGTGAATTTTTACATGCTTGATTCCCCCCATACTATAAAATCTTTGGTTTTTAAGACTTGAAAATTTTCATTCTACAGTCTTCCATTTGAATCACATAAAATAAGACATCTACCAAAACTGACTCTTAATAGACCCCAGTATAATATTTCTCTACCTTCTGAAATAAATTACTCTATGTATTTCCCAGTCATTGAAATTTTAACTATTGTCAAGAGCAATGCAGGTATGTGATAGTTAACATTGATATGTGACATATATTTTTGGAATGGCCACTTACTAAAATACAAAGAAAATAAAAGATCTCTATAATTCTTCTTTTAAATAAATATCAAGTAAACTTAATCTTTTGGAAAGGGAAATTAAAGATAATTGAAAGTCATAGTGTAAAACATAGAAGCAACATCTCCTCGTGTTCTTGATTTTGCTTCCCTTGTTTTACTCTGCATGTACCATGACCTACTGCAACATTTGTGGCTGTTGATCACCTAATGCATTCTTTAAACCTCCCCCTTCCTTGAGGCCTTGAGATGCCCAACCCCCTTTTACATCTTTTCAGTAGACACCACCAAAAGCTCATTCTTAATATTATAGCTCTTTTCCCTCTACAACTATAATCTAGGGGTCTCTGTGCAAATGAATATATGTCTTTTCTTAGCATCAAACCCGATTTCCACACTGTGCATATGGCTCAGGTTTCCATCACTTCAAATTCATTACTTCCTCTCAAGTCAAGCCAATTTGGATACCAGTTTCTGCAACATTCCCAAAATAAACCATCTGTCTTCACCTACAAGCTTTTGTTGATACTTGTTTTGAATGCTTTGAACATACATCTTGGTTCTATCTTTAAGTTTTTCTTCTACCTTTAAAATTATATTCACTATTCTAATTGCTACCATTTTAGAGTGTATTTAAATTTTCGATCTTGTTGGAATTTTGCCTATATAAGGAATAGGATATGGAGCCAATTTAATATTTATATTTTTTTATTCACACCATTTCCTATATCCACTAATTTTTCATATGTTTTTGGGTGTATTACTAGTCTGTTTTTTGTACTAGACATACTGTTTTGTTTATTGAGACTTTATCATATGTTTTAATAGCTTATAGAGCTGGTCCTCCCTTATTGTTCCTCTTCAACAGAATTCTCCTAATTATTCTTGCACACTTATTTTATCATATAAACTCTAAAATAAGTTTCTCTAGTTCAAACACAGATTTGGTTATCTTATAAATATAGATTAATATAGAAAGAAATGACATTTTTCTAATATTGAGTTTGCTTACAACCATGCAGTAACTCACAAATGAAGAGTGATATGCAACTATATTTTTTCACACTGGGACTATAGGTAGCAGTAGAATTTTAAGAACCTGATTCACATTTTCAAATTTTTCCTGAATGTTTACATGAAAAAATAATCATTGTCACTGCATGCACAGGAATCATACAAATTCATTACACATTTAAGCCAAAATTCTCTATTTTTTCATATACATGACTTCTCTGCCATTTGAGATTGGAAGCTCTCAGGAAATTTCTGTTCTCCCTTCCTGAACTGAACTTGGCATGTAAAGTAGATTCACGCTAATCTCAACCTAGGTTTTAGACAAATAATACTCCAGTCACTTTGTGTGCATTTATCTTAGTGCAATCTAACATTGGGATGTCAGGGGAAAGATATAAAAAAGCATATGTGGGGAAAGTTAGGTTGTTTATATCTTAAACAATGTTAAAAAGATTTCTTTTTTGGTAATCTTTAGTTTTCTTAGAGAGTATAATTATGTTAATGAGCATTAAAACATCCCAAGAGGGAATTTAATATTCAGACTATTCTGTAGGTGAAAACCCTAGAATACCATTCACATCTTGCAGAATTAGTATACCTCTGAAAACAGTTTGTGAAAATCTGGCTGAGTGAAATATATTTCGGTAAAGAATAATACAACACTTGTTGAATGTCAATTGAATGTCAGTCAGGTGGGGCTTGGAAATACAGAGATGAATAAAGGAATAAGCCCCATGTTTTCTCATGGGGCTTAGAGTGGATGGTAAAGATAGATACGTAAAAAAGAAAATACAGTTGTGATACAATGCAGTGATGTAACAATAGAATTACAAAAAAAGGCACAGAATACATATGAGTAAAGACACACATATGTATATGTGTATATGTATCTGGGCATATACCCAACATACTAATATGAACAAGATACTATGAACAGGTATTTTATGAGCCAGTAATTCTTGTCACCTCATCTTTTAAAATTGTGATTGCCAATGCAGAAAAAAAATAACTTGGAAATAAAAATAGTGCCTTCTAAAGCCAATCAGTTTTATAAGTATTTTCTAATCTGGGCACTAATGAGAACAAAATCTATGATTATTTAAACATATTTTAAGTGGCAATATAATTTAATGTCAAAATGCAAATCACACATTTGCAGTACGTGAGTTCCAATAAAAAGAAAATGTCTGCATTTCTGCTAGTGAACCTGGCCAGATATTCATGAGCGCCCTAGGACTAGCAAGTATTTTCTTCCACCTGAAAATTCACCATGTGGAGTCTTGCTAATGAATAGTTAGGAATCACCTGACCATTTAAATAACTCCTTAGTGGGAGTTGTGTGGGAGAAATTAATGTGCCCAGGTTGCAGGCTTACAAAGAGAAAATGCTCTTAAAGGTAAATGTTAGAACGCGTAAGTGTGTTTAAGACCATTTTACTCGCCAGAGAAATGTGTTTCTGAAAGCATCACGATAATTAATGGGAAATACAAATGTATATAAATCATCATTTTACACATAGTTTTACACAATGTCCTCAGAATCATAGAGTGCAATTAATTAATTGTTTAACTAATTCATTCACAAATTCATTTAGCGTCTTATATTTCAGGCATTGTAAACCCTAGTGATTCCACAGCAGATAAAACTAGGGCTCTATCTTTACATTTATCTAAATGTTGCATAGGAGGGCTCACACAAGAAACCAAACAAGTGACAATAAGCCAGGTGTTGCGAGTGCAGTGCAAAACATTTAACACAATATAAGCAGAAGAAGGACTATGGGCCGCAAAGGGGGAAGTTCAGACTCTCAAATACAGGATGATGAGGGAAATGGCCTGATTTGAGGGAATATTTTGATTAGAGATTTGAAAGAAGAGAGGAAAGAAGGCAGGTGGATAGTTCTAGGTGGAAGAGAGCAAGCTTGTAGTAGAATATGCCTAGCAAGAAGAAGAGTGGTTTATTAACACAATAAGAGCAGAGGAAATAGGGGATCCAGATCATTTTAGGGTATCAGGAGCCATTGCAAGGCCTGTGGTTTTTATTCCAAGTGAGACAAAAAGGAATTGTAGAATTTGAGTAGAGGATAGACATCACTTGACCTACTACTGAATGGTCATTCTAATTAATATATTGAGCATAGATTATTAGAGGCCTGCAAGTGTGGAAACAGAACAGTTAGCAAGTTGCTGAGGTAATTTAGGTGAGAGATGATGGTTTGGCCAATGGTAGTAGTGTAAAAATTATAATAAGTAATTAGATTTTGGGTATTTTTTGAATAGAGGGAACAACAGAATTTGTAATAGGGTATATTTGACATGTTAGATAAAGCAAGGAGTCCAGTGGAAAACAAAAAAGAATGCAATATTTTTGACCAAAGCTAGAAGGTTGGAATTATTAATTAGTAAGACAAGGAATTGCTGAGGGAGAAGCTTTTGTGGGATTGGAAGGATTTCCATTTTTGGCACATTCCATTTGAGAATTTAAATCATTGAAGTGGAGTTTGAATTGAGGTAGAGTTTAGGAAAGAGGTCTGAGTAAAATAGACATTTTGTCCTCAGAGTATAGGTGATATTCATAGCCATGATCCTGAGGGAGATCTCCTGTGGAGTGACTTAGATAGAGGAAAGTATGGAGATCGAATTTTGAGGCACTCTAAGAGTGGAAAGGAAGTAGAGGAATAGAGGAAAGGGAATTCTAACCAAGGAGACAGTAATGAAGTGAATAAGGAAGCCAAGCAAAAGTATTCCAGGAGAGGGGCATTCTTTAACAAACATTTCTGATAGGTCCATAAGTGAGAACTGCAAATTGACTGCTGTAATTAGCGACGTGAAAACTACTGATAACCTTGCAAAGACATATTTTGATAGAGCAGTGGGTGCAAAGGCTAAAAACTGGAGGTGTTCAAAAGATAATTGGAGCAGAGAAAGTACAGACAATGAATATAAACTACTCTCCAGGAGTTTTACCTGAAAGGTGTGCAGAGAAATAAGCAGGAACTCAAGGAGTCTGTCAGGTTAAGGGATTTATTATTATTATTATTATTATTATTATTATTATTGGAAAGGAAATATAGCAGCATGTTATTATGATGATAGAAGATATACAGCAAAAAGGTAAAACTGGAGAAATAGGAAGGAAAAGAGACAATAGCTATGTGGATGACTTGAGCAGATGAGGGGGATGGTTCCTAGCCAACAGACAGCACTCATTTAAAATTAGTGGTCATGAAACACAGTAAGACTAGTCATCAAAGTTGTGCCTTTTTCTCTGGCCAGGCTTAGTTGCCTGCATGAAGAAATAGAGTAGGTGGGGATTAGACTTAATGTGAGTTGAGGTTTATCCAGGTGAGTGTGGCAGAGGAAGGGAGAAGCACACCTATGCCCAGCAGCGTGTGATTTAAGGGAAACCAAACAATGAAGAATCAGGAAGGCTGCATTGCCCTGCAAGGGGGAACAGGAGTCAGAGCCAAAAATGAACAAAATACTAAGCGAAGAGGCTGAGAGTACAGGGGATTTCATTGGCAGCTATGATTTTAGCAATTTTTTGACAGTAATTTATAGTTCAATTCCTACTATCAAAATTATTTTATTCTGCCAAAGTAATAATAATGTAAAATTATCATTATATAAAGTTTTCTTTTTTATTTCAGCATATATGTTTTCTTAACAACATTGAAATAGTTATCTATTTCCAACTTTATATTTAACTCAGTTTTTTTTTTTTTTAAAGCAGTATTCCTGGAAATGCTCATGGTGTCAGAGTCGAAAATATGCTTATTTTTTTAAACTATGAAATATTTTTCAATTTTGTGGTCAGAATGCTAGGTATAATTATAGTGTAGAGAAGACAAAAGATTAATGGAACCGTGTGTGAGTATTATGTAAGGCACCAAGAAAGGACAAATATTGAATTTATAACCAAACACACAGACGTGTTTGTGTGTGTGTGTGTGTGTGTGTGGCAAAATTATTAAATTGTATAATTTGGGCTTGTGGTTCTTCTCAATGCATTCAATTTCCAAATGGCCATTATGGACTATAAGGCATTTATTTCATTTCTAAAACTTACATTGAGATTATTCCCTGTGGATATATATGTAAGCAGAGGATATATGCTCATGGACATTACAGCAGATATTTCTATTATAATAGAGCACACTAAATAATCTTGAAAATCTCATCCAAATCTACAATTCTAGGATCCTGATTTCCTCCCTACAACATCCACCAAACTACATAATGATGATTAAAAAATTCCAGTAATGATCAATACCATCCTTTTTATCAAGTGCTATCAAGAACACTTTGGTAATTCCTTAATGAGTATAAAATTATTCCCGTGCTACACTAACATTTTTTGTTTTTATCTTTCTCTTAAGGGATGTATGCCTTATTTCATGATTATTTTTGAAAGTGTCTTGGATGGTAGTGTGAATTCATTCAACATCAACATTTATTTACTGCTGCAGACACCCTATTTATTAGGCAGTGGGATGAAAATAATAGCTGACTTTTGGAACATTTTCATCATGGCAGGCACAGTACCAAGGGCTTTCTTTCCATTATTTCATTTAATCCCCACAGCACCCTTATGAAATATGACACCATCTTAATCAGCATTTCACAAATGAGGAAATAGAGGCATAAAGAGGTTAAGTTACTTGCCCAAGGTCACAGAAATAGATAAATGAGAGGGCTCATTTTCAAATCCATGGTGCCTGGTCCCTGAACTCAGGTTCTATACCATTATGTTATAGTAATAAATAAGAACATCATAGCTCATATTAGCCCCTCAAGAATTCTTTTATATCTTTTTTTGGATTGAACGTGGCCAGAGTTCTTTGAAAGAGTTCTTTTTGGGATTATAATATAGCCACACTTAAAAAAAAAAAAAAGTAATGGCGTATATAGTTCATCATCTTGGAGCCTCTGCACTCTTTCTAATCACCATACTTCTGATTGCTAATTATTTACTTTTCTTTTACTGCTGTTTTCTCTCATTATTACACAGCATTTCTTTATTACCAGGTATTCTACATCTGGGTGTCCTTGTACCTATTCACTCCAATTTGTCATGAAGCATCTGGTTTCCTGTTATTCTCCATCCATTTTATATATTCCTCAGAATTATCTCACTAAGATTCTACATGATATATTCATAGTTACATTCTATTTATAGTAACCAAAAATCTATATGGATGTATATGGAATATAGGGGTATACAACAGAATTCATACTATAATTATTTTTTAGATATCTGTTTGTTCTGGAGCATGCTGCTACATTGGCATGTGATTTCAAGGAGAATTTATTATCCTACTACTAATTTATTCACAATTTTGAATAATTTTAGGTAATTCATTGACAGTGCTACCAAAGCAATAAAATGTTTTTTTAAAAATGTATCAGTGATAGCAATTTTGCTTTAAATAGAGGCCTTAGCAACTACCATTTATACCTGGGCATGTTAAAAAAGGTGACTATAAATCAACACTCAATAGTATACCAAAGATCAACTATACCTCAGGAACAGCTATTGGACCACCAAGTTAGAGCCAGAGTGATCCAGAAACAAGTTTGATTTATGCATAGGAAATTAAAAGATCTCTCTACCATCAAGCAGCATTATAGGAAAATTATGTATACTTAGGGAGCCCAGATTTAGTAAGTGAATATTTTGGATGTCTTTGATGTTATGGTAACAGGTGGTAATTTAGGAAATGCCTGGCAGGTGTCCCGAATGTAGGTAATCTTGCAGCTTAATGAGTAGATTTCCACCTACTGTTTGAAGAACTGCTCCCGCCAAAGGCTATGAGCAATTGTATAAGATACTGAAATCTATAATGTACCATCATTTTGGTCTGTGAATTAGTGGCCACTGGGGGTATAAGCTGTAAATTACTCAAATCTTTCTGAAAACACAATATTTCTGTTAAAATATAATGTTCATGTTTACCATAATTCCATGTATTAATACTATCATTTTTTGCCAATGTGCCTTCCTTGTACATTCATCCAATTCAATAACTAGATTATTAATATGTTTGGATGATAATCTTGAGGCATTTGGGTGATTTTATAACGTTTTAAAATAGAGCTTTTAAGAACAATGATGAAATCAAATATATAATAATAGTTTGTTTCTTGATAACATTGATCTATAATAAGTTATTTTTATCATTTTTATAAGTCAGTTAATATTTTTGTTATGTTATGGAGGGTGATTATATAATTTGAATGTGCTATAATCCATTTTGCTGGTATGCGGGAGCCAACTCGTACCAATGGTTGAGAGCAGATAGTTAAATTTCAGGAATTTGCAAGTCAGTTGTTTAATATAACCATCATAAAAAATTGTATTTTACTACTACATATATGCTTGACTTTATTTACAGCTTTCAAATCTGTGTGGTAGAGATACGATAGTGTGCCTCTTCACATCACTTGTCAACTCCAGGGTCAGTGACATCACACTGGTAATTAGAAATCTGCCATGATGGGCATACCGATACCATAGAAATCAGCAAACACTGCAAACTAGGACTATAGAAACATTTGTTTCTAATTTTGGGTTTTTTTTATGCCAGCATATTACGGGGGGTACAAATGCTTAGGTTACATATATTGCCTTAGGCCCTCACCAGTGAGAGCTTCAAGCATGTCCATCCCCCAGAAGGTGTGCACCGCACCCATTAGGTGTGAATATACCCATCTCTTTGATCCAGCAATCCCATTACTGAGCATCTACCCAAAGGAAAAAAGACATCTGCACTAGAATGTGTACAGCAGCACAATTCACAATTGCAAAGATGTGGAAACAACCCAAGTGCCTGTCGATACATGAGTGGATTAATAAAATGTGGTATATGTTTACTATGGAGTTCTACTCAGCCTCAAAAAACAATGGTCATATAGCACCTCTTGTATTATCCTGAAAAGAGCTGGAGCCCATTCTACTAAGTGAAGTATAAAAACATTTTATTGAAAGCCAGTCATTACATATTTACTAGTATACCATTGCCTATAATGCATAACATATCCTCTCTTCATTTATTGTAATGAGCATGTGAGATGTGAGAACACAAAATTGCAGAGGATTAGTTATTTATTGTTAAGCATCTCTGAACCACCAATGGATACTGAAAAGGTTGGCATAAGATTTCCTCAATAGTTAATACTATGAAATAAACTTACTTTTTATGTAATTTGTGTACAAATCCCGATGATTTGTAAGTTGCTGAGACAAAAAAGAAAGGTTTAATGTATTTACTCAAGGATGCACATATATCAATATTAACTGGTTGCATGTGTGTGTAAACACTCGTCAGAAAATAAGATACATAAAAGAGTAATATGGAATTGCAAACTACAAAAATCACTATAAAAGCCTAGAAGAGGTAGTGATTAATTACCCAACACATCTGGAAAAACCTGGACAGCTTAATGTGGGAAAAGACACTTATGTTGTTGTGTCAAAGAAAACCAGAGCTGTACCATAGTTTAAGTGGTAAAAAAAAGATTTAATTCAGGACTATTGTAATAGGAGAATATGAGTGTAGAATTTGGCTCAATTCCTAATACAGCATGGCCAAGTAGGGTTCATTACCAAGGAGCAGAGCATGAGTCAGTGTAAGGAAAATTACTTAGAGGAAACATTAGGGGTAAGGGGTAATTCTGACTCAACTAACCTACCAGGATTCTTGCTGAAGGCAGGCCAGGGCCATCATATGTGATTGTCATTGGCATTACCTGGGGGATGGTGGCGAATGGGGAACCCGATTAGATATTGATGGTGATCAGATGTGGAGGATGGAGGAATCTGGGAAAACCAATTTAGCAAGATTCTTGCTAAAATTGGGCAATGCACACAGGCACAAAAGTCAGGACTTGTTCAGAAACTTCCCAAGAGTCTAAGTAGATATGGTTTAGTAGAGAATCTTGGTTAGTTGAGATAAATAAAATTTCAAAAAAAGAAGGAAGGAGCATTGCAAATTGAAAATGACATGAGCAGAGATAGAGATGAAGAAGTATAGAGGTACTAGTTGCTTGTTAGTTGTTTCGTGCAATCTAAGGCCCCTACTGAGCACCTGCCACATGCCAGGGACTGACCTTTGTTCTGTGATGAAGCCAGGAAGCCTCTGTGCTCAGGTGGCGGTGGTGGAGGGTGGTGGTGAGGATTGGCAGGACAGTAGGCCCTAACCAGTAGATTGAAATCAGATTTTAAGGGTCTTAAATATAACTGTTTTAAAAGCATAAAAATAGAGTTTTGAATCAAAGAATAAGGCTAAGTTTCTCTTTTCATATACAAATTTTTACACTTATACATGTTTTTCTTCTAAATTCAACCATATCTGCTGACCCCCTTCCTATCCCTAACAAGGGAGCCCCAGGAACGTGAAGAGCTGGTTCAACACTAGCCAGATATACAAGCCAGCTGCACCCTTCCCTACTGCTGTCTGCTTACTGATGGACTGGCCTGGCTTAGGGCTTCCCCCAGCGATGGAAAACCATAACCAAGCTCTCAGGGAGAAAGGTTCTCAGGGTACCACCTGTCAGGGACGAACTTGTCTATGTCCACATGCACATTAATAATGAGCAGGGCAAATATGTCCCTGCAAATGAGGGAGAAGGAAGAGAATGATGACATTGGAGGGTTTGACCTGTGGTAGGGAGCAGTCTTGGTCTGGGCAGGTATGGATGGATATCTTTGCACTGAATACCAAACTACAATCTTCCCATATACTTTAACCTAGCGGGTGGTTTTTGAAGTTTAATTCCCACATTGGTTTTGAGCTGTTCCCAAGACTCTTTCTATCCCAAAGTAGGAATTTGGAGGGTTTTTATGTACTAGGAGTGATTTTTGAAATGGCTGAATTCTTGGGGATTGGAGCAATACATAGTGCTGAGACCACCAGCACCATATACATATGGTGCTGAGACCAGGCCACACACACCCATGAACACCCAGCTTCTCCCCGACTCTGGCAGTGAGCGGGAAGGTTGTCAGACATGCAGTACAGCATATAGTGCCTTTGGTACCACCTAGCCTGAAGGCAGTAGTGCGAACACTCACCAAACATTTAAGGAAAACACTTCTACTACAGCCTTGTCTAGATCTTCTTTCTGCCTTTTGTTTTTAATTTTTAGAGACTATTTTCTGTTGATATCCTCCTGGGCATCCCTCTCATCCCAGCTGCCACAGAGATCCCCAGCCCAGAATGAACTTTTTCTGCAGGAACCTGGGAGGCTTCCAGCCCACAGATATTTTCCAACCTGCTGAATAGCATTGGCAGCAGATTTCTTTTTCCATGCAGATTTCATGACAGCCAGATTTGAATTGGCACAGTGGACTAAAGCAGACATCTGGGATCAGAAGGTGAAGTTCTTCCTTCTCTTGGCCATGGTAAATATGGGCCAAGAGAAATGAACAATGACCCTTGGCTTTGACCACTGATGGATGGTGATGTTATGGATTAATGCAGAGAGTCCTCCTAGAGGAACAAGGTGATGAAAAGGCAGAGAGTCATCCCTGATATTTCATAATTTGAGGCAGATTCATTGCCAGGTGAATTTAGAACATCTTTGAGTAGAGTGGAGAAAAAAAAAATAAGCAGAATCAGGACAGAAAAGAGAAGACAGGGCTAAGAATTATAGAATTTGGAGTATTTTATGACAGGTGGTGCTATCAGAGTAGTTGACAGGTACAAAGAACATTCTCAACATGAAGAAATCAAGAGTAAGTATAACACGGGGAACCCCAAGCTATAAATATTGCATTCGGAAAAGGAAGCCAATGAAAAAGGCAGACATTGCATTCAAAAGTGTTGAAATATGGAAGCAGTGTTTCTTCTATCTCATAAACTGAATATAAAAATCATGCTAACTGTTCTATATGCTCTGCTTTGACACTGACATGGAAGCCAAGTAAGAGGGGGTTTGACTAAGATTTTGCCAATAGACTGCTAAAATACCACATTTATTTTTACAGTCAGATATTCTTGGCCATTCGGCCAAGATGTTTTATGCATTTTGAAATCCCAGAGTCTTGTGTCAGCTCTACATTTACAGCCTGTTTTGACCCTTTTAAAGGTTACAACCAATTACTCTGAAGAATCTGTAGTTTTTGTTTCTATGGCTAAGGCTTCACAATCTCAGAGTACAAGTTGCATATTCCTTATCCAATATGCTTGGGACCAGAAATGTTTTGGGCTTTGAATTTTTTGGAATTTTAAGAATATTTGCATATACATAAGGAGATATCTTGGGAATAGGACCCAAGTCTAAATATAAATGTTTTATATACACCTTATACACACAGCCTGAACGTAACTTTATACAACAGTCTTAATAATTTTGTTCGTGAAACAAAGTCTGTGTACATTAAACCATCAGAAAGCAAAGGTGTCACTATCTCAGGCACCTGTGTGGACCATCTGTGGCTGCTTGGCATCGCCACCATTCCTGATTCTGAATGTATATGCTTTCAATAATCCTTTTTCTTACACTTATTCACACATAAGTGCTTAACAGTTACAAATATAACACACCATTAATACAGTGAAGAAACGCACAGTAGCATCACCAGAATACCTGTATCTTCTGTTAAACAACAGGCAATGGCAAGTTCTCAGTCTCCATCTACAATGCTGTGTATGAGCCTCTATGCGTGTGCTTGCATGGGGGAATTGGGGCATGCCCGGAAAAGGTACGTAACCACTGGGGTGGGGTAGCACGAGGGTCTTTCTTCCCTTGGGGAGGCTGAGTAAACTGTGTGTTGTGCAGCTGCATTTTGGCAGCTACCCATCACGTGAGGTCAGCTCTGAAATTTTCCACGTTGGCACTTTAAAAGTTTTGGATTTTGCAGCATTTCAAAGTTTGGATTAGAGATGCTCAACTGGTACCCTCATTGAGAGTTGGAGGGTAGAGTTTTGTTGTATTCATTAATTAAAAAAATTGTTTCGTGTTCTAGTCTCTTTGATAAGGAGCTGTGTTATAACGGAAAGTGGTCATTGCCATTAAAAACTTACAGTCTTCTTGGGGAGATAAACATTTGTCAAAAATCTAACAAATATTACAAATTATGTATTATGAATAATAATACCAGGTATTATAAAAGGCAGGCATCCCTGATAAATAAACATTTTAATTGAGTTCTAAGTGAAAAATAGAAGTTAGCTGATTAAACCATGTAAAGAGAACAGCATTCCTTGTAGGAAAGAAAAACCCATTTCATGACTTTGTGGTAACTGGAAAAAAAAAATCAGTGTGGCTGAAACAAAGTAGGAGAAGATGATGGAGGTAGATGACACCAGATACCTAGGTAGCTGTCAAATCATATAAGCCTGTTTTTCTTTCTTTCTAGCACACAGCTATAAGACATTCCTCAGAAGACAGAGCCAGAAGATTGACTTCTAGCCAAAGTAACATGAGTGAGAGGGGCACAGGCTTCTTCTAAAACTGGCTTATAAAAATCTCTCTTGTACCATGCTCTGTTCTTTCTCTTCTTTGTCTACCATGGAGATGCAGAGGTACCAAGAGAAAATTCCGATTCCCCTTGTCGTATGGATGTGCAACCTCTAAAAACCATGAACACACACATTTGTACTTCATTTTAATAAGAAACAAACTTAGAGTGTAATGTTCCATTATATATTTGGTAACTTGTTTCTTATAGCAGCTTACATTGCCCTCATTAGTACACATTGTTCTATATGGTACTAGGCCTACCTCCACTCCACTTCTAAGACAATTACTAGAACAACAATGTTCATGTGGCTCAGAAAAAAATAATTTTCTCTAAAACATTCTCAAAATTTTCTAAAATGGAATGGGAGGGCTTGTAAAGTAACAGTTCTGTGGCAATCTAAGAGAGATTCTAAGGATGTAATAAATGAGGTGACCGCTAAGAATTATAGTGAAACAAAATTTTATAATTGATTTTTCATTTTTTTATTTTTGTTTTACTTCAGCATACTATGGGGGCACAGATGATTAGGTTGTTACATTTGCCTTCGCAAAGGGGTCAAATATTGTTAGTCATTACAAATCCTTAAATCCAGCAACTAAAGTTTATCTCATGTGACTAAATAATTATGACTTCATATCAGTTTCTATAGAAAGAACTCAGAAGATCATTGGTTCAAAATTACATACAATGAGCTATAAATTCACACCTGTGGGATATCTTCTTTTGGCTAAAAAGTATACTTAAATATATCTTGAAACGATATAAAATAATATTTTCAATGTTTTGTCTATGTCTACGTAGACAAAGATCAAGTAATGAAATTTAAAATTTTTTTAAATTTATAAACTATATAAAAAGTACTGAACTGTTATAATCACCCATTCTAAGATCATTAAGCTGTATGTAGTCTTTCTTTATAACTTTAAAATTTCAGGAATAAAACAGAAATATTTAACCCCCTCCCTAATAATAATTATTTTTATAATAACAAATTAAAAACTACACCAAAACTTCTACCTATTGAAAATTCATGGAGGTAGAAGAGACTGTGTAGATTACAAATTCCTCCCTAGGATATTCTATAATATACAGCAACTTGAATTAAGATCAGGCATAATATAATAATATAGTTATTTTCTAATACGATTAATACACACCACACACAATTTTTGTCAGGGTTCAATAAAGAAAATTAACCATTGAGTATATATTAATCACACACACCCAAACATGCACACATACATTAACACCATGCAAATATATATTAACCATCACACACATGACATCACACACATATGACATCACACACATATATAAATAACATGACATAGGTATGTATATTGGCTTTTGCTTTCAAATATCTGCTCTTAAATCACAATACTAAAATTTGGTCCTTAGCAAATTAAAGTCCTTAGCAAAATTAAAGTCCTTAGCAAAATCCACAGCTGAGAGGCAATGACGTGGAGCTCCAAGGGTGTTCAGAATCACACATGGGTGTTGGCCAAACAGGGGCTCAAACCACACTTGATCTCCAGAGAGCCTACTTACAACCTCTCAGTGGGTCTATATTCTATTCTTCATCATTTCACTGAACTATCAGGATTACATGAAGTTAATAAAAGATATTTGTGGGAGGCTGTACAAATGCTTCATAAAATGCTATGTTGGCAGTGAAAATAAAATTAGATTGTGCACAAAGCATACATTTACAACAAAAATAATGGATAGAAAACCAGATTAAATGCAGTTTGGTAGCTTCAAGGACCTTTGATGAGAGATTTAGGAGTTGGTGGAAGTTCATATAGGAAAGGGTGGTTCTGCTGCCAATCAGATGGGCTAATTAATCAGCATTTGACCCATTGGTTCTTATCTACCCAGATTATTAATGAGTGTGTATTATTTTACCAGCAAGGGCAAAATCTCTTTAAAAAACAATTGTCAGGGTCATTTTTGCTACCACAGAAATCTTATTTTGATATCTGAGAGAAACCGTTTAAAGTTACAATAAGAATGCCAATCATTCCTAAATATTTTCCATTAAATATTGGGATAGCACAAAACATAGACTTTATTTTATAAACTCACTCATTGCTCTATATGTAAAGTTTTACATTTTAAGGTCAGATAATGAAAACTAAGTGTTTCTTCTAGTTTGCTTTTTGCTGCCACCAGACTTGATACCACCAAAGAATGTGTGCAGATAGATACCATATGATTATATGCACCAAGCTATTTCTTCCTTGGAGCCTGTATACATGTTTGCATACCTTTTTTATACCACCTATCATAATATATGGCAATTAGTTATTAGCTATAAATATTTCCTACTGTCACCTCCTTGGGGGTAGAAAACTTATTTTTCATATTTGTATGTTATTATAATAACTATTTGGGGTGACATAGTTATTATAGCATGAATAATTATTTACATCACATCTTAAAATGTGGGCATCACTTTGCTTACTATATTAGTTCAAATATTGCTCTCACAGAATAAATAGTTCAGTCTTGAAATGTGAATACAGGTGAAACGTGGGCAGGCAACAGCTGGAAAATTTGATGGTGTGGAGACTGTTCACATAATCAGACTGATCTCCTGAGGCTGATGCCCCGAACAAGACAATAGAAAAATAAGCACTTCATGTGTTCCACATAATTTTCACACTCTTCTCTGTCTCCAACTTACCTTCCCTGCTTTAACCAAAACATAAAGCAATGTCCCAATAGACTGAGATTTATTATCCTGTAGGTTAGATTACTGGGTAGGTATATAGATTGGAGGGAACTCTGATCTAAATTTCTAGGCTTGTTTTTGATAACTTGTCGGTTTCTTTTCTCATTCTTAACTCTGCATTTCTAAAATAACTTGGCACTAGTAGGAGAATATTGTAACAAAGCCATATTTAGGAAATCAGTTTATCTTTTTAGATAAACATCTTATTTGATTAAATATGTTTAAAACATATGCACATGTTCCTCATCTTATTCCATAATCTCATTTAAGACCCAAGTGCGAAAACTCAATATGAGAGTAGAGGTACTAAGATAAATATTAGGCCAATAATCTTGAGACCACCGAGATATTTTAATCCAGTATGTGCACTGACATCAGCTAAGATGGGACTTGCCCTTTGGCTTCACTTCTTGGTGTGAAAGAATAGAGCCTGGGATAGGTTACTTATAGCTGCTATTTAGGTGCCTTATCCGTACCCCACAATTTATTCCAAAATAACACTAATTTTTTTTTTTTTCAGGATCCTTCTCTGCTTCATGCAGTGACTCAGGGGATGCCTACCCAAGCCCCAACTCTAAAGGTGACCCTAACTGGACAAAGTATAATCCCATAAACTTTCAATGACTGATTTAAGAACATTGTCCATAGGTCCCTGGCTTCCCCTGACCAAAAGAATTGCTTCAGAAGTGAGCATGAGATCTCCTGAGGCCATTCAGGCCCAGGAAAGGTTTGAGGTCAGGGTGGATTCTGCAAGAAGCAGCTTCCTTACTATGACAAGAGAGATTATGAAAATAATGCTCCTTTTTTTACTGTGAGTGCTATGGTCTTAGGATGTGAATCCAGGTTTCTGTAACTGGCCTTCATAAAGGAGGCCCCTGAAGATATATGAAGGCAGGTATCACTGTGGGAAAGGAAGCCGGCTCCTTAAATTGATCAGGAATGTTTCCCCGGCTCATCTGCCAAACCATGTAAGCAAACAAATTCCCTAATTATTTAAGCTCAACCTAATTGAGTTTTGTGTTACTTGCAGCTAAACGCATCTTTCTGATAGTTTTCCTATGTGCTAAGCACTCTATTAGCTTTAACTAACTTGATCTTTATTTCAGCACAATAATGATTGTCCACATTATACAGATAAGAAAACGGAGCTCAGGGTGTTAAATAATAGTGTCTGTGTAACACAGAAGAGCCATAATTTTAAACAAATGTGTCTGGTTTTTTCCTGACTCCAAATCCTATGAGAGAAACTGCTTCACTTTGAAAAATAAAAAAAATAACATCTAACAAATTATTTCAGTCTTCCTATATCAGTACTTATCATGGTCTATTAACAGTTTTGAAATGTTTTGTCTTGCAAAAATAGATATGAAAACTTGGACCACTAGGGCCTGAGTTAATGTTGCTTTATAAATCTAGATTTACAATCTACATCAGAGACAAACATAGAAGACTCATATGCTTGACTACAAAAAAGTGGCATTCAGAAATACATTCAGAAAAAAGGACCTCAATCCCAAATAGTTATTATAAAACCAGCTGTCTTTATATGAGGAGAGTATGACACAATAGTGTATTTTTGGCTCATATCTTCAGGATATTTTTCTAAATTTAATTTCAAAGATTCGTGTCATTTATCACAAATAGCAAATATGAGCAAAGCATAAAGGCTGAGGTCACTCAAAAGTAATGCTAAAGGAAATTGGTATTTCTATAAATTGCATTAGTCTTAACAATGAAAAAATAAAAATATAACAAGAACCATATTAATCTTATCACCTCAATGTTTTATAAGAACTGATTTAAAATACGTATTTTTTCACTTATTTTATAAACAGCCTCTTATTCCTTAATTTCTCTCATTTGTCTTAAAAATAGTTGTAGTCATTTGTTAAACAATAAAACCCAAACCTTCCCCGACCCACTTCTCCTCTGGTTATGAGTAATCTGAGTGCTGTCTTCACCTTCCTTCTATCTGAAGATTCATCTGCTCATCAGTCCTCAGACATCTCAATCTTCTGCCAGTTCCTCACAGTTATGTCCTTAATTTTCTTTACTTCTCAGGTGGCATTTCCCACCTGAGGAGTGATTCCATCACCTCCTTCCTGTACTGTAGTTGTCATCTAAATGCCGATGACTTCAATAGCCTTCATGGGGTTACCGTGTTTCAGCAACATACTATGAGATCTCTACAAGATATTTTTTTAAAAAATAGAGGCTGAAATATGCTGTTGCCTAGTTATCTATTTAGAAGCATTCTCTGTCTGTCTGTCTGTCTCTATCTATCTATCTATCTATCTATTTATCTATCTATCTATCTATATGTAAAACAGAATGAGGTTACTAAAGCATTACTCGGAAAACTAATGATAATAATAATAAAATCAAGAAAACACATTTCTTTTCTTTTTTATAGAAAAGTTCATTCTGCATCATCCTCTGACTCAATTAAACTTCATAAGATCTATGAAAAAAATAAATGCATCCGAGACATCTGGTCTCTGCATTGCTTGGGAAAATGTAAGCCAACATTATATTAGTACCTTTGTGTGGTCACTCACTCTGGATAAGGCTTTCTGGAGTTGCCCATGTGAGAAACACCTTCATCACAAATCAGCACTTGCAATTACAAGTGTCTGGCCTTGTGACTTTCAAACTGGGGCTTGTGTTATAAATCACTGTTTATTTTCTCTCCCTGTAGCATCTTAATATCTATGGCACGTCCCTTATTATCAGCAGTTATACGGCATTCTTCAGGATGATAGTCTATGTCTTTGGGGTGTCTTCCAAGATTACCCAAAGTTAATGTAAACAGTCACATAACCTTTATTTTATGCCCTGAGTATCTTCTAGAGAAAAACCATCCAGTTCTTTTTGTGTAACACAGTGACAGAAACAGAGTGAAATGTATGTTTATTTATATGGTATACAAAAGACCTAAAAAAGTTGTGGAAATGTAGTCTCAAAGCCTTTGGGAAGCTATAATTGATTTTGCCATGGTGAAATCTTTCCTTGAAGTCACTCACCCAAGATTATATTTCTGTGTGTGACGGTAGATTGACTGCCCATTAGCTCTCTACCAGAGATCCAGTAAGGGCTTATGAATAGGGGACAGAAATCTTATGTTCCCTGACTCCCAGACCCTCCTTTGGTTCATCACTGTTGCCACAGTCTTCGTTGCATTGTGGCTACTTACACATATGACCACATCTCTAGACTGTAAACTCCTTACGGTCAGACAGTTCTTATATTATCAACTCTTGCACCATTATTTTGTATAATAGGAAAGAAAACCCTGGGAAAATTCTCAGTGAATTTAGACAATGCTACTATTACTTGGCAATCAACTTGGAGGCATGATTTTCTCTATACCTTAGCATTGTATTCAACGACAAAAAATTATATGATAAATTAATTTTTAAAAACAAAGATTCTACTTTTAGATAAAAAAAAAGTCTCACAGTAAAATAAAATCAGAAAATTCAAATAAACCTTTTCTTTACTAAAAGTGGCCATATCATTATTTTGTTTACTATAATACATTACATTGAACCTTGATCCATGATGACTATTTTTAAAACTATATTTTACTAATGCACCTGAGTTTTGTGACCTAAATTTCCTTCTTTTACTCTCAACAAAGGTCACTTTCAATATTCTATCACCAGCTAAAATATTACTTTTTTTATAAAATTCCAATTCTAAATCAAATTTATGTAATGTCGAAGGGTTCAGCTATAGCTATTATAATTTGTTCTCATCTTCCTTTTTTGCATAACACTGAAGCATGGCATCTTAAGAGATGCTGATTCTGACCTTGTAATTTAGTGGAGAAAGGCATGAAAGTTGCATTCATTTCTTGCATATAACATCCTGAAGAAAAATGCTAGCTCCTTCTGGAAATTTCCATTTCAGTTACTTAGGTAATGAAGGCCTTAAAATTCAAAAATAATTTTCTCTCTGAAAATGAGGCTAGATTGCCACCAACTCTCGGCTCTCTATATTTTTGTGGCATTGATTCAACACAGAAGATGTGTTTGTCAGTCAGCCTTTCCTTGAAAGGGTTAAAGTTGCTTGAGGCTCAGAATTTTAGCCTTAATCATGATTCAAAGAATTGTGTGATATTTAACAGTTGGTTCCATATCAGCTGAATTAGTTTTTATTTTTCTATTTCTTCTAATGGTCTTTTATTTCTTGGGGTAATTTTCATTACATTTTTTTTTGAGGTAGAAGTATCATTGGGCCAAATGTATCCAAACACTCAATGTATTCAACTATATACTCTATTTCAGGCACTGACCTAGGTAGTAGGGATAAAGCTGAGATGAAACATATCAATTTCCAGCAATCATTAAGACATTTTAATAATCCTTATCACATAACTGCTCAGCAATTCTGACATTTCCTAAATATGATCTCAATTGACAAGCATTTTAAGTACTTCTTTGTTACAGGTTATTTAATAAGCCAAATATCAGATGTTAAGCATAACACATACACTGATTGGATACTAGCCGAAAAGGCAACAAAATGGAATAGACAGAAAGTAGATTGGGTTTTTGTCTCAGAAAAATGTGGGATTGTGTTCTCAGTTTCTTCCTTATTTTTAGAGTTTGCCAACATATTTACTAAACATCTCGAGTCATTGGTTTTTTTTACAAAAAGTTGGAAATATTAATCTACTCTTTCCGAATTGTTTTGAGGATTCTGTAATTGTATAAAATATTCTAATGTTTACAATGTAGCCATTAATTAAGATGATGTTATATAAAGATGTGGCCCCTGCCTTACTCCCCCTAAAAAACTTCAAAATATCATTTGAGCTGTAAAGTTTAATAAAAAAACAGAGCAATATGCAATCGTTATGTTACTTTCAACAAAAAATTATATAATTCTGATTTTCTAAGTGAAGTATGAAATGGACTGTTATAGATAAAATATGCCTGATAAATTTCCACTGCTACAGAATTGTTCTATAAATTAATAAACCAGAAATGATAAGTATTAGTATTTAGTATTTTAAAAAGTCATGCTATCCTTTTAACTGCTTCCTGAAAATATATGCCTCAAGGATAGGAAATATAATTGGTTGGGAGTCGAAAACAGTGTATTTGAGGGTCAATTTGAGCATGCTGCCTTGGTTGGATCTAAAATTGCAGAATGTTGAGCAGCTAAGAAGCGCGTGTAAGAATTGGGAGATAGGATCAGAAAGAGATTTAGGAGAGTGAGGGTTAAAAATGTGAAGGGTTATTATTCTCTGCAATATTACATAGAGTGAGAAACTTTAAGGCAAGCTGTTATTTTCATGGCAATAATTTTTTTTTTGCATCATGTAATAATGAGGTACCAGAAATCATGTTATTTTCTACTCGATGCCATTCATATTTTTGGTTGCTTGTTAGATACATCTGAGGGGGTTGAAATGAACTAGCTTGTGCATGTGGTAATTTTTAGTCTCTTCCTGGAACCAAATTTGTGAAATGATGAATGATGAACTGCGTATCTTTCAATGAGTGAGTCTCTAGCCAGCAGTCAGCAGCACACAGAGCACCCGTTTGGCTGATTTAAAAGCTTAAGAGAAGGTTAACAGTCTGTTCCATTTGTGGAGCTTTCTGGAGGGTTGCAAACACTTTACCATAATGTTAACTTCTCAGTGGGCTGGCAATTTGGCACACAAATAGGTCTGAGGTGTTTCGTATTATGACATTCTCATTAGTCAAGAGAATGTGTGTAGGTTGCTATTATTATCAATGCAGTTCATCTTTAAGATTTCCAGGGGCTGTTTATTTATGTTTATAAATCCTATCATATCTTTCCTCTATAGAGCTCAGTGGGGAATAATATTTTGAGCATTAGCTGTTTGAGACTTGATACAAATAACAGTTGTTTAGGAAATGTTTAGCAAAGTTTAGAGAAGGAATGAGCCATTGACTGTGATTTCATACCTTTAAAGCCAAACCTTTTTTCCCGGCAAGAGTATTTATTTAGTAAATAAGCAAATAAACACAAAATAGAACAGTTTAGCCACAGTTTTGGAGACCCAAGTCTCAAGGGCTTGGCCATCTGTTAAAGATTATTTAAAGGGCTTTCCCATATGGAAAATGATAAGAAACATATTCTTGAATATAGAAATAATTTAAAGATTAGTTTACAGACCAGGGATAAAAAAATCTGACTTAATTCAGATGTACTAGATGTGTGTAGCAGGTAATAAATATAGAGCTATAAGTATGTTGCATATTGCACAGTATTTAGAGTTCACATCCTGAAGCTTACCATTTACAGCTTAGATGACACTGAGCATGATATTCACTTCTCTGAATCATAAATTTTCTAATTTATAAAATGGGATAAAATGAGGTTTGGGATATGTACATGAGAGAGAACACAGAAAATGTCTAGTTATAGTAAGTATTCAATAAAAGAAGTAGTAGAAACAAAATTTAAATACATTGAGTATATTTTGCAACCTCTGATGGGGTTCCTCTTCTTTCTAAGATAGCACAATGCAACTTAAAACAATGAACTACCTTATTTGAAAAATAGGAATAACATTTATCGGGTGTCAGGCAGGTGGGAGGGAGGAGGAGGGAATGGGTATATACATACATAATGAGTGAGATGTGCACCGTCTGGGGGATGGTCACGCTTGAAGCTCTGACTCGAGGGGGGGAGGGGGGCATGGGCAATATACATAACCTTAACATTTGTATTCCCATAATATGGTGAAATAAAAAAAAAAAGATTCTTATATATCTTAGGCAATGTTGTGTTTTTCTGAAGCTGAAGATAAACAACATGCATATATCTAAGATGTAGGTACAGAATCCAAACAACAAACCCTGTATAATGAGAAATTAAATATCCAGTGCCTCAAATTTTCTCTGAACAAAATTTAATACAGACTCACTAATTAACACTTGGGGAAGTGAAGATTTAATAGTGGCTCCAGGCAAAACTATCTCACTCAATTAAGATGACACAGTTTAAATTCTAGTTGTTGGATTTATTTTCTACTAGATTATATTATAATGTAGAGATATTATTTAGTGGACAAAAAAATTAGAAATATTTAAAACTATGAAAAGCAGTCAGTATTAAAGAAATCAAGCACAAATGATTAAAAGTATTAAAATAATGAATAATCAGACATAAATATAGTACATAGAAAAGAATCCTATGATGATTCCTATGTATCAGTAGCTTTGACCTGGGCTTGTCCCCTGGTCTCTGACTCTGTCGACAGGTCCTCATCATTCCCCAACAACCCTGAGTCACAGAACAAAATCAATATATCTAATTTTTACTCTTTACTTTACAAAAGCTGTGAAAAATGAATGCACTTTTTATTTGTATTCATTATAATTAAAGTAAAATAAAATATTAATGTATTCAAACTTTTATTGTGCATTTTAAATGAGAAAAGAAAGTGCTTTACAAACACTCGTCTTGTTTATAGTCCCTATATAAATATTCAACAGTCTTATCCCTATGCTAAGCTTCCTTTGTATGTTGTTCCAATAGAAATCTATTTATTCTTTTTTTTAAGTTGAAAATTTTCCTGGTTGGCTGGATGCATATTTCAAATTTAATCAGGAAACAAAATTTTAAAAATCTATTAGATTACCACTGTGATATCTTGTGTAAATCTAAATGTTAGATTCTTCACAATTATTGCCACTATTATGTTCTACAGTCACAGTAGAAGTCCTTTAAATTTTGAATTTCTTAATAGAAGTTAGATTTGTGAAATTCAGCATATACTCATGAAGGAATGTGTATGTATGTAAAGTTAGGCCAATCTCTTTGTAGAAGGAAGCTCTAAATCAAAAAATTTAACTTCAAACAAAATAAATCACAGATACCTATTTCTTACACACTTTTGTTTCTTTTCACCTTTAACAAGGGCATTGCTAAATCTACTCTATATTTTTTGCTTTAAATATTAAAGTTGATATAATAAGAATTTGTTAAATTGTTTGGGCTGATCTAATTCAGGAATCTAAACTGACAAAGAATTTCAAATTTGCCAAAATGAACATTAGCAAATGACAATATCAAATATTACATAGCAGTCTTTAAATTTGGAAATCCCATATGGAAAGCCTGATTGGAACAGTGCATCATCTGTAGCTGTTATTGTGGAGCCCTCAGTGTTCTTAGTATCTAGGGATTTTATCAATCATCTAAATGCAGTGTTTCATTTAACATAATTCTAACAGAATTAATTCATTCACTGAATACATGAAACTAGAAAAATTGTGATTATCTATGGAGATAAATATAAACGTGCTATTTTATAAAATCGTCCCTAGACCTTTTGGGATAAGGAGGAAAAGGTAAAGAGTGCTTATGAGTGGTGCTTCCAGGGCCCCAGGTATTCCTTTCCCCCATTAACAGGAAAAGTCTTCCGCAAGTTTCTGGCCTCAAGATTTACCAGCCTTATTAGCTCCTCTAGCTTAGGGGAAAGTAGCAAAATGGTGTGGTACTGCCTAAAATACTACAATTGCAACCATAATCAACAAGCACGAGAACTCCAGGATTTTTAGGCACAGAGGGGAAGAGAACCCCTAAAGCACTTATCTGACCTGCCTTGAAGCTCAAAGCAAACACCACTGCAATTGCCACCCACACCCTGATTCTTTTCCACTGGCCCTCCTAAGGACACTGGGGATTACATACATTTGAATACTTTTACACTATCCATATCAACTGTAAGGAAATATTTACCCCCTAAGATGGTGGAAGATGTAAGCTGATTGCAAAAATTCTCCCTTGTAAAATGAGCTTTCCTTTAGAAAGTGTTTTCTAATGTTTAGAGACTCTTAAATGATGGTTCAGGAAGAAATTGCGATGGCAACCTACAAAGAAAATCCAACAAATCTTATCATCTTATCACATGGGAGTCACATGTCACAGATTATCCATTCATTATCCTTCCTCTGGCTCCTTTTAGTAGCTTAACAAGGTTGAACACTCAGTGACAGTATGCAGTTCTTCACTGTCATGGCCTCCCACTGCAAATTACAAACAGATGTTTGTTGCTTTCAAGCCAGATGCCAGCACATCAGCAGGTGCTGAAGCCTATTTATTTGTACACAGAATATGCTGCGGCCTTGAATCACAATTAAGGTATATCTTTGCTTCCTCCCATATTCACTCTGGTTCCTTTTTCTATTTTTTAAGCCTTTCGGTATATAAGATTTAAACCATTTCATTTATTATTGATATTTATGGATTAAAATGGCCCAAAACAAATTGCCAAAATTAACGGCCATGTGGTTGCTAAGAAGTTGCAGTCTGTTATATTTTTCTACCAAGTTTAGAAAGTTTTTTATTGCCTTAGAGACATCAGTAATAAAATTTTGTTACATTTCTTTCAAACTTGGTTCCCACTGATAACGTATTTCAGCTTCAAATGTTGACAATCCGGTCTTTTCCACCATTATTAAAATTCCTTCAAAGAGAAGTCACCACGAATGCCTCACTTGTTTGGAGAACTTAAATAAATTCATAGATCAGTTCAAATGAGATGTACTTAAATATAGGATTGTACTTATTAGATCGATCTTGACTATTTAGCTCTTTAAAATCTCTTCCCAAATAATCAGTAATCAAAAATTATAAATAAATATTTACTCAGAAGTGTGGGCTTTTTTTATGAAAAAGTTCTGCTTCTGAAATACTGGGATTTAACTATTAATAGTTATCATTAAAACTGAAAGTGAACAGTTGTTATATAGGCTGAGACGATTTGGGTTCTAACTTTTGATTCCAAGGCATTGGCCTCTTGTCAAAACTCACCAGTCTCTTGGACAGAAATGCATGAGAGGAAACTGAAGAGAAAACAGGGAGCTTGAAGGACGGCTTGCAAGTTTGCTTGGCACCCTGATGTTTCAGAATAGAGTTTTTAGCCCACAGGTAACAACCTCCAGTACTGAGAAAAAGGCCACCAATTGTGCCAACCAGTAAGTCATTATTTACTGCCCCTGTTGCTTCCAGAAAATAAACCAAAAAAGGAGAGAATGAGAAAGCAAGAGAGAAAATTAGGTTTCCGTTTCACAGACATTTTACAAACAACTGTGTTATATTTCTGAGCCAGTTAGCATAAATGAACATTGTACAATTGACCTTCTTAAAACAATTTAACTTTATGTCAAAAGTAGAGTTATTAGGTCAATTTGCTATCTGTGGGTATAAATGTGCATTTATGTGCAGAGGCCATGGTAATAAAACAAACAAAAATATCACTGAATTTCATAAGGAAAAATGAGTGTGATTTTTGTTTTATTTTGTTTTCTAAAGAGTGAGAAGTGAAAGGGTAGCTGAACTTTGGAAATATTCCACATGCTAAAATCATGGCATCTAGGATTGGAATGAAGTCTGGAAATCTCTAATCTAACCATACTGCAGGTTTTAATCTCTTCCGTCACAAACCCATGAAGAGTCTTCTATGTCTGAGACTAAAATTATGCATTGGCAGAAAATATTTACCTTCCTAAACAAAGTTTTAATCAGAGTTGTATCTCTTGTCATCTGTTAAAACAAAAACTTTAGACAAATTAAATTCAACAGAGTTTAACTGAGCAAAGAACAAGTCATGAATCGGGCAGCCCCCCAACCGGAATAGGTTGAGATCAACTCTGGCTCTGCTGCTTAGTCAGAGAGGATTTATGGACAGAAAAAATGAGAGTGACATACAGGAAACAGAAGTGGGGTACAGAAATAGCTGGATTGGTTACAGCTTGGAGTTTGCCTCATTTGAACATGGTCTGAACAATTGGCCACATTTCATTGGTTGAGACTTGATGATTGGTACAAGAGGAGGTTATAGTCTGTTTAAACATCCATGTAGGTTACAGATTGCTGTGTCTGGAGAAACCCTTAGGCTGAACTTAAAATATGTAGCTTTAGGCTAAACTTAAAGACTAAATCTAAATCAATCAATCTTTCTCTCTCTTTCTCTCTCTTTTATTGTTATTTAACTTTGCAATATTTTGCTTTTTTTTTTTTTTTTTCATAATTAACAGAGGTGATCTCACTCTGTCATCTAGGCTGGATGCAGTAGCATGATCATAGCTTTGAACTCCTGGGCTCAAGTGATCCTCCAACCCCAGCCTTCTGAGTAGCTGGGACTACAGGTACACACCACCACCCCCAGCTAATTTTTTTTTTTAAATACTGTGTCTCACTATGTTGCCCAGGCTGGTCTCGAACTCCAGCCTCAAGCAATCCTCCTGCCTTGGCCTCTCAAAGTGCTGGGGCTACAGGCCTGAGCCACTGCACCCAGTCTAAATGTCTCTTTTTAGAGTTCAAAGATAGCTAGTTCTTCTCATCTCCAGTCTTATCTCTAATCTTATCAAGCAGGCATCAGATAACAGGTTTGCATTGTCTGTTCCCTTCCCTTAGCATGTTGCAGTGAGCCTCTATTTCTTGTTAAATGAGGTACCCATAAAGTTTCCAGATACAATCAATTGAGACAAAATAATACCTAATATTATTGAAATAATACAATATTTATTATATGCCAGACAATATGCCATATTCCTATCTCATTTAATCCTTTTAGCAATCCTGTTTTAAAAAAAGAAAAAAAAAAACCCTATGAGGTAAAGATTAAACTGAAAAACGCTTGCTCAGGAAACTGCCCACAAACACTTACCTCAGTCAGAGCCTGTATTTATACCTAAGCAGTTTGACAACAAAGCCTCAAGAAGGCAAGATCAGCACACTGTGCTGTTCTAAGCCTGATAAGTAAAAATAACTCAATCCTCTTTTATGTACACTGCTGCTAAATCATTTTCTGTCTTTATGCAGGTGTTCCTTCCCAACCAAATGTAGGACAGCACATTTAAGCACTATTCAATATGATATTTTGAAATTTCACACAGTGTTTCATAGGCTTGAGTTGTGCTTTGGGTCATGGTCTTGTCAGTCCATGTTTCTATAATCCCTCCTGACTTCTTTGTGCCACCACTGAAAAAAAAATAGTAGGAGAACACATGCATCTATATATCTTTTTCTAATGCACTGGATAAAATGTCAACACAGAAGGACCAGGAGAGAAAAATGCCACTTGATATTTACCTCCAAGTTGACATCATGTACTAATATTTTTTTGCATACTGCTCCATCATTCACCATTTCATCTAATTTTTCCAGCTTGTCTACACAAACCTAGATCACCAACTTGTCAAACTATCTTCCCTTTCTTCTATTCCATGAACACTTCTTTTCCTGCTTGTTCCAACTTTCGTTTTACTGCTGACACTAACCCCTATTATGCAAACCACATTTTTATAAAATATAGTTACTTTTGTCCAAGATCATAAATGTGATAGGAAAAAGTATATATTATATCTTGGGGAATTCAACACATAAAATCATTCCATCCTTTACCTACTTTTTCATTATTTTGTTTTTTCTGACTCTTCTATCTAACATATTGTCACCAAAATCTTGACAACTATAATGGCAACATATTAGCCTTAAACATTTTATTGAAAACTCCCTGTTTTTTGGAGTATGTGTTCAGGTCCCCTCTCTTACCCTGCCCCCTGGGTTCATTGGGATTTCCATAGTATGAGTGAATACTTATACTCCCCATTAGTTGATTGGTGGTTTTCTCAGCTTAACTCATATTTCATAGTTTTGGTGAATACCAGTTTAGTCCATTATGCAAAGTCAAGTAAAAAAAAGTGAAAGAACTAAAGGGTATAACCAAACACAGACACCTATAAGATTTAGACTATGGTCTCTCATACACCATAATATACTAATATGAATTTTAATATCCAAGATTACACTAGAATGGTTAGTGTCTTTAAATTCAAAGACTGATAGAATAGATTTTTTCCCCAAACATTCCATAGAACTCAAGTTTTATTGAAAAGACTTTTGGAAATGTTCCATGCAACTACTATTGCCTGTAGAAATTTATATAGATTGGACATTTAGAAACATTTTAATACATCTTTGTTTTTGTTTCAGAGTTAAAAGGTTGACACACGAAAAACACATGGATGGAAAGACTGGTATAGAGTCTGTAGCTAGACAAAAATCGTAGTTGATTTCTTGAAAGATTCCTTTCCAATAAAAACCCTATAAATGATTAATGCTATGAAAGGCAATATTCTAGTATCTGAAATGAGAGCAAACAAAAATTTATTCAATTTTTGGTAAAGTTAAAGTTGATCTATGAATAGAATAAACGTTTTACACTTAAAAATCAGCTGAAAGCATAACCTCAAGCTAGATAACAATTATGTAAAATAATTATTTATTCAACAAGTATTTTATTAAATTTACACTATTTGCAAGCAAAGGGACATCTGGTTCAGGACAGAATGGAGATTCCCTGGTATAAAGTTTCCCATTACACTTTGCTACTCTTTGCACAGCTAATTTAATGTCTGCCAACAGTATTATTTTGACCACACCATGAGTTAACTCATCTTCAAAATAGATACTTAACTAAAAAGTCTAATAGAATCAATGAATCAAAATAAAGACAAGAATAGTCAAAAGATCTCTTCTCTAGGTTTTATAAAAAATGACTCCTTTCATTCTTTGTTATAAAGCAGAAAAGTTGTCTCTTCATTAATGAAAATGAGTTTCTAAACATCTAGAACATCAATAGATGCCTTAGGTTTATTTTTAGGTAACTGAAATATAAGTACTGTCTTATTTGAGAAAATACTGATGAGTCAGCTAGAAAATTATTTCTGTATTTTGTGACTAAATTCTCATTTATTCCCAAGGTTTTTCATTTTTTATTTCAAATTTCTGTCCAGATTAGTTTAATTATCAATATAGTTTATGACTGAACATAAATCACCACTGATAGGAAAACCACTTTTTTGCTAATATTACTATTATTAATGTTCATATACATCATTTTTACATGCCATGTCAACATATAGGATCCAAAAGATAATTGGATTTCCAACTTGTAGCCTATATGGGCAATTTACTTTTTTCTTCATTATCTAACCTTTAGAATTTGAAGAAGAAAATGTTAAATGTGCACATTTTTTTGTGGGAATCATTAACCATTATTTGTTTACAGAGAAATATACCTGCACCAATTTTCAGATGCCTCAAAAAAAGTCTGCCTGATATTCCTTTTTTATTAGTATAAAAAGTTAATTCTGGATTAAAAATGATATTCACTGGACATATATGCAGATACCAATGATCTGATACGAGATAAACCATTACTTCCACTCTCTCCAGAAAGAATTTAGAAGAGTGGGGCCAAAGAGTCAAAAATTGTTCAATTAGAGACAGTTATTCTGCCTTATTAGAGAAATGTATATATTACATTACCCAGTGTTTGCTGGTCAGTCAATTATGTCTTGATAATCTCAAGACAGTAAAAAAGAGATAGGCTGTGACTACGGACCACTGCACCGACATACTTCAAATCAAAATTCATAATAGAAATTTCCTCTGTGGTAATGAGGTGCACTTATGTACTAACAATATGGAAATAGGGCAAAGGGAACTTGAATAGCTAATATCAGAATGCATTAGGGAGAAAAGCACATTTCTTGTCCTTGCAAGTCAGTATGGTGACTTGCACACCTTGATATGTCTTTGGAGGGAAAAAAAATATACATGTAGCCCCTACATGGGCCTTGGGAGCTCATGCATTTAATTACTGTCAGATGCATGGAAAGTTACAATGGCTTTTTATGAAATATTCAAATATACACTTGTGAGGCCATCTCATTAACTGATCTTGGCACTGTCCTGACAGGTAGGAAAGTTATAACAACATAGGGAAGATGGCACGTGGCACTGTCTTGTAGGAAGCTCATCCAGCCATCTGTCTACCTGAAGAGGTATTGTGCTTATCTTTTCTCTAATATCCCTCACAAGGAGAAGCACAAATGCTTTTTGCCCTCATCAGTGAGCTTCAAAGTTGACAACAAGCTTTGGGCTTCTTCTCCACTGAGTTTATGAAAATGAAAGTTATTGTAGTATTTTCCAAAAAAAAAAAAAAAGCTAAGATGCCATAGGTGTGCTGAGCTAATAATCAGTGCTTTGGGAAAGATCAATTGACTTTACTGGAAAATAAACACTCGAATTTTCTTGAAAGTATCAATGAGTGATGAACTAGTCTCCCTTTCTTTTCACTCAAAGTAAAGTGTGGAGTATAAAACACACCAGGTCAGTGGGGCTGGAATAGACCAACAGAAAAATCTCATGAGGAAGCTAGGACAAGGAATTTCTCTGCGGTTACTTCCAATGCTAGAAGTAACCACAGAGAAAAAGACAGATGGGAGCTTGTGATTTACTTGACTTGGGGGCACTCTTAAATTATTTTATTTAATCCTAACAGCCACCTCGTGCAGTAAATATTACCACCATACTATGTGCACTGTTAATAAATTGTTACAGTCACAGAGCTGGGAACCAGGGTACCAGGATTCAAACACCAAGTCTGTCTGACTTTCAGAGCCCAACTTCTTTCCTTTACGGTATTTGGAAAGAGTTTTCCAAGTGATACATTGGTGAAAAAATTGATCTCTTTTAACTAAAATCAGGGGAATCTGTAAAACCTCTCCTGAGGCAAAAGTACTGAAACTGTGGTATCTTCAATCAAGAATTCATAGGCAGCCTTTGCAGGTATGTAGTAAAATAAGAAGAGAATTTTTAACCTCAATAATTAGAGTAGAACATAGGAACAAATATCACTACAGCAATGGAAATATTGTTCATGAAAAAGTGTTATTTTAAATCTGAAAGTTGAGCAATGAAGGAGATTGATAATCCTATACTATCAATATATTAATGACAATGTAAAGGAACTGTTAATTTGTGCTAATCAAAGAGGTCGACTAAAACATCTATCTTTCCATAATAAATTAAAACAACAACAGAAAAAAATGATGAAAAATAGACAATAACACATCCAGAGATATTGCCTCATCCAGGCCTCACTAAAGATTTTGTTACTACCCTAATTAGGAACGTTTAATAGTAGATTATTTATGTTTTTCAATAGTGTGGTTTCAACCTTTCATCAATTCCTCTGTCATCTTTATGAAATCTTTCTGGAAGCCCAAAGTTAAAACAATTTGGGTCTATTTGATACTGGCAGACCCATCCAATCACTCTGTAGTCAAAATGCTGGTGAACTAATTGATCTGTCATACAAAATGCTAAGGTAGGTCAAATTCTAGATGCTAATTAAAGTATACATACTTCTTAAAATAAAATATTTGAAATAAATCTTAACTAGGTATATTCTCAAATTTGAAAACTAATGTATTAAAATTTTCCAAATAAAATCACAACTGACCCACTCAAGCTAAGTTTTCAACTACATGGCACTAATAAAACTATATTAAAAGTTAAAGTAACAATTATTAATAGTTGGTTTTCTGAAATATCTTTGACACTACTCAGATTAATCAGAAAAGGAAATATAGCTTGATAATCTATGCAAAATAAATTAAGTTAAACTAAATTATCTCAAAGTATAATCCCACTTCAAGATTTCTTTTTATCAAATGCAATGAAGATAGTTAGTTTTAGACTATGGTCTAATAAGTAAAACTATATACTTTTTACTGCTATACTTTAAATATAATTAAATTGATGTTCAAATCTATTTGTTTTAGAAATTTGCTTTGAGAATACTAACATAATCTGTTAATTGTTTTTTACTGAACACATGACACTTTAAGATAAAAAGGAAAGGGATAACATATAGTATTATTACATAGTTTTTTAAAAGAATGTTTATTAAGAAAGAGCATAGTATGCCAAGACTGACATAGAATTAATCCCTATATTGGGTTAGGGAAATAGTCAAATAATCCATATAATACCTTACAAGTGCTCATTATTCTAATCTCTGGTATTGTTCCTAAACTGTTTGTTACAGAAAGGGAGCAAGAGTCTTTTCTAAACTTCAGTTTCATCACACAATTTCATCATCTATTCAGAAATATATTGCATAATTATATCACCATCACTTAAGACAAGAGAAAAATAATTAAGGTAGCTGTATATAGTTTACTGTGTGGTTCTAGTAAGTTGCTGTAATAGTAGAGGAAGAAATAACTTCACGAAAAGAAAATGAAGTGTATGTGTGTGCTATGGGATGGAAATTTTTCTCTTAGCTATTAAACACAAAAGTCTAGAAGCACCCTTACATTGTGAAAATATTTCTAGGATCACAGAAAAATATATTTGCAAGGAGAGGATTGTAATCCAATTAGGTTACTCGTAAATTTTCTACTCCCATCAGTGGAATTCTTCGAGATAGAATACCTTCCACTAAATGTCTGCAAATTTAAGAGTCTTAGAAAAAAATTGCTATGAGATGCATTTTATTCTCCTATGAAATAACAAAATACTTAACTACTTGCTTCATGCAAGTCAAAGATAATGTCTTCATTAAAAATATAAAAGGTCATCTTGTCTTAGGAGAATTCCAGTTGTGAATTGGATAGAATTTGTTGCTATATACTCACTCTCATGATAAATGTGATACTATCTTAAGGAAGATTAAAGTTACTAACTCAAGGGCCATAGATACGAGATTGAGCTATAGTAAGAAAACTGATGTTCACTGCCCAGGAGCCTCTACCCACAACAGGTGACCTGCCGGGGGCGGGGGCTGGCTTGCTCTGCTCCACGGCAGTGTGATGCTGCCATTACAGAATCGCTGTGTGATTTGCCAGTGAATATGCATGAGAAGCTGATTTTCAAGGATTCAGTGAAAAGTAAGTGTTTTGATGAGGAAGACTGAAATAACAAGAAGGGAGGAGTGAGGAAATGGGATAAATATACCATAATCCTTGATTACTCTGCAAATATAGCAGGCATCAGAGTTTATCTTGTCCTTAAACCTTGCAGTCTTATTTCCTTTCATAGCTAAAGCATGACATGGGCCACTGAGAGAAGGGAGTTGAGCCACTCACATCGTTTATTTTAAACAGAAAATGAACAGCTCATGTGCAGATTTCCTCTAACAACTTTAAAACTCATTTTATGCCTACATTCTGAAGAGATTTAATTTTTTTTTGTTATGACAAAACTTGTGCTTTACCTATAGACCATGAAGGGTTCTCTACATTTAATCAGTCCTATTCACTAGCTTACATTGACATTTTATTTTAAATAAAAAGTGTGAATCACTTCAAATAAAAAAGCACCATGATTGGGTTCCCTCCCCCCAATATCTTTACTATCTTTGAAATTTTAGTACTATTTAATTAACTCTAACTTACAATATACTTTCTTCTGGAAAGGGAACTGTTATTTAAAACATTAACAAATAAGAAAATGACTACGAATATACTTTCAGATGAACAGAATGAAATCTCTAAAGAGTTCTTTTTTAAAATTGAATTTCTCTAAATTCTACCAATAGTTTCAATTGAAAATGTGTATTTACCACATAAATAAGTAGAACTATACAACTTCTCACAAAAGATTTGCCTTGTACAAACTGTACCCCTCAGGCACTCTGGAACTACACATCTTGCCCTGAATGGTGTGTGTGTGTGTGTTAAACTTTACAAATATCTGAATCCACTATTGAAAGAAGTGGAATAGGCATTTAGAATTCAGTTAAAATAATAAGAATTAGTGTGAAAGGAAACAGCAGAATTGAAATATTGTAGTGGAAGAACTAGATTGGAAATCAGAAGACTGAAGTTTCTGGGTCAACTCCTAGCCATGTGACCTTGAGCAGCTACTTAACTTCTAGGTACTCAGTTTCTTATCTATCAAATATGTATAATAATAGACCTTACTTTTCTATGAGGTTTTTAGGAGGATCAAATTCAATGACATATGTAAATATGTTTTATAAACTATTAAGTGCTATAAACACATTATTTATTGTAAATGCAATTGATAGTCTTTGATATTCATGTCTTTGTAGCTCAGTTTTCTCATCAGTAAAATGAAAGGAATAGGATTAAATGCTTTCTCCAGAGTTGTTAGGAAATCCAAATATAACATTTTTTAATCCAAAACAGTTCCTTGGCTGAAGGCATGGGATAAGGTAGTTGTAAAATTAAAGAAAAAAAAAAAAAAACACAAAATACAGGGGTATGGAAATCAGTGAGCTGGGGCCACTTTTGTGTGTGGGGAAGGGGGGAAGTGGCCATGGAAGAGGAAGCAAAGCTAAAGAATAACCTAATAATTATGAATCTGCAACAATGGAATTAGGTACATAATACTGACTAGAGGTAGACAACAAATGTTATATTAATAGGTTTTGTCAATTAAATGATTCAGGAAGAATTATGAGAATTTTGATCTCAAAAATACCCATGACCGTCATATAATGTTCAGCTGAGCCTTGGGCATATTGGCTTGTCAATCTCGTCACGTATTTCTGATTAGCTGTTATTAGATTTAGACCTTCTCTCTTTTCTCCAACTTTGTTTTCATTTAGGCACATTATGCTTTCAAATCCTACCATTTATCTTTATGTATACAGATTATGTGGAGGTACACATGAGAACCATTATGTTTAGCTTCTGGATTCTAAATATAGTTTGATGCTAAGACACAAAACAGTTAAGGAAATAAAGATTTAGAGAAGTTAATTACTTGCCTAAGATAACCCTGTGAGTAAAGAGTTGAACAAGAAAGATTTCAACCACAACAAGTCGTGCTTCTTATTCATTAAGCAATGTACTCTCTACATAAGAGGCAGAGTTCCATCATCAGCCTCTGCACTTCGCTATGTAGCTGGTCTCTGTGTTCTCCAAGAGATTTATCTTCATGGAAATTGTATATTTCCTTCTATTTCAGAATTTAAGAGAATTTCTAAATGCCAACTTCCTTTCTGATTCGTTGATCAGACACTTCATAAGAACTTGTATCTCCCACCTTGCCCCTGGTTGCTGTATAGAATACATGGAGCATGGGTATTTGATTTATCTATCAATGCTGGACATCAGAGGGGAAATATGAGCATCTGAGTGATACTTTTGGGCCCAAGATGTTGTAAGGCTGGATCACCAGATAAGTATCTCCACGGACAAACATCTCTGAATAAATTAGCCACGGACAAACATTTATGAATAAATAAAGGAGACAATGTTCCATTTATAGGCTTGCTGTTACTCTCTTTCCTGACAAATCATCCACAGTTTATAGAGGGAATTTGGAATACTGGTGTGTAGCTGAAACGAAAGATTCTGTAAAGGGCAAAGTAGTATAACCTCTATAAACTTTTCTCAAAATTAATTCGTCTGAAATTGTCTTAGGAATTGCATTGCCTGTTCTCACGGTGCTAGCAGATATCATAAGACCAAGAAGTTTACTTAAATTATGTGAACCAAACAGGTCTCTGGCAATATTATATTTTCCTAGACCTACTAGGAATGTTTCCAGATACCAGCAACTGGTAATAAATAAATATTGATTGGATAATTTCTATGCAGCAGTTTCTATAACATGCTCTATGGAGAATAGTGAGAAAGTGGGCAACATGTTCTGTCTCAACGATCTGATGATGGGCAATATTTATAATACTATGAGGTAAGTCTCTAAGTTCTCACAAGAGAAAGGTAAGAGCAGGGAGCATTCAGAGTGCTGCAATGGTTTGGACGTCTTCTTTGAGCACATGGCTTTTACTTGGCCTTGAAGGATGGGTAATATCCAAAGGAAAGGAAAGAATGAGACCTTCCAGGTATGGGGGAATGCAAGAATATAGTTGCAGACTTGACAATATTGGTCAGATTTGGGGGACTAGAACAAAATAAAACTGCTGGTTGTAGCAGAGGGTCTATATTGCATGGGATATTCCTGTAAACTTAACTGAGAGGTGAACCAATTAATTAACTTGTCTACATTTTTTTTTTAGAATAATGAATGTGATTTTTAATCCTGTGCCTGCCACTAACTGTATAAACTTGGACAAATTAATTTCTCAAAAATTCAATTTTATATCAAATATGAAAATGTCTTTCTTGCAAAGTAAGGGAGTATATATTTGCGATTCTATAAATAAAGACATAATAGAGTATTTTCTGTGTAGTTTAGGCATCTAAAATGTATTTAAATAACAATAGTAATAATAAATATGATAACAGGATTGAATTATATTCTCACTAAATTGAGGAAGTCAAGGTCCTGTGAGTTGACACAAAGGAGGAGACCAATAGATAATCGAATACTGACAGCAGAGTATGCTGAAAAGAGAAATGTACTAGGTGCTGTTAAAGTTTAGCAGTGGAAGTGGTTGACATTTTCTTGGTTACAAAAGATGAAAGGGAGGTCAGGAACTTCACTTTAAAGATGTCAAACATTGCTCTCTAAATATGAAAAGTGACAAATTCCCACCTCTACACAGTTGACACGAAAGTACCATCTCTTACTCCTACTCTAATGGAGCAGCATTCCGAAGGGAATTCAGGGATGGGCAGCTTGAGTGGAGCTTAGCTGTGAACAGTGTCTTGAGACACCATCTCAGAATGAACCTGAAAAAACTAAAGAAATGCTTAGCCATATACAAGACATGCTTATGAGAGACTCTTAGCAAAATATGTATACCATCATGATAAACGTCCTGGTTTTTTAAAACCTCTAACTATTGAGAGTAATTTATATAACTTTATTTGTACTTGAACAAACTCACTGGCATTGAAAAGAAACCATCAAGCAAGATGGCCTGCTTAATGCACTCTCCACCTTTCCATCTTGATTCGGTGGAAGCCAGACAGAATCAGATAACAATCTAATTACCCTGCAGAGGAATTTAACGATTGGAAATGAGATTATTATAATAACCAAATCCTAGCTGGAATCGACTGCAGTGTCTGCTACTGTTTCACTAGAAAATGGTAACATTTCTGCAAGCAAATAAGGGTGATTTTTTAACTGATGAAAGATAATTATTCATTTTAAATACTGAAAGACTAAAATTATAATTTATGAGAAGGTATTAAATGACAAATGTGCAGATACGTATATGTGTGTGGGTGTGAGTGAAGAAGTAGGCATTTAAATGACATCTATTGAATATAATTGTGTGATTTTTTTTTGTATGTAATTTAGATGATAACTTAATAACATTCATCGAATATATGAAACATATGTATCCAAAGCATAATGAAATGATGTTTAACATTGCATAAAATAAGGAGAATGGATGGTTACAATAGGCCAAAATATATCCAAAATATAATTGAACTAAATATCAAACTTACGATATTCAAAAAAATTCAACTATACATGAATTTTCCATGGCAATTCATAGACTGCCTTAAAAAATAGAAAATAAAAGAATTAGAAGGATTTTCTTAGTTTTTAAAATTTTTGTGTATTTGTATTATTTTAATCGAAAAATCATAATTGCATATATTATGGGGTACAATGTGATATTTTGATATATTTGTACAATTTATATTGATTGATTCCAGTTAATTAACATATCCATCACTTCATTTAGCTATCATTCTTATGGTGAGACATGTGAAATTTACTATCTTAGTTATTTTGAAAGATGAAATATATTATTTTTGACTATAGTTACCCTGCTGTGTACAATAAATCTCAAAACTTATTCCTCCTATCCATCTGAAACTCTGTGGTCTGTTGGTTTATTTTTTAATGCATTACTTCATGTGTATATTACTTAGTTGTATGAGACAGTTAACAAACCTTTACCTGTTAGTATTTGAGATACTAATCAGAAGCACACACTTGGACAACATAGATGAACCTGGGGGACTTTATACTAAGTTAAATAAGCCAGACACAGATGGACAAATACTACATGATGCCTATTGTATGATGAGTCTAAAATAGACAAACTCTAGTAGTCAATAGTGGAATATTGGTTGCCAGGGCCTAGGTGGGTGGGAAACATGAGAGGGGAAAATGGAGAGATATTAGTCAAAGAATACACAGTTTCAGACATCCAGATGAATAAGTCTCTGAATTTACAGCATTCAGCCTACAGCTAACAATACCTTGTTGTATACTTAAAATTTTGCTGAAAGTATAGATCTTATATGAAGTATTCTTATGGTCCCCTGAAAAAATGATAATAATATTAATAATAATAAATAAATAAAAAGAGCAGAAGAAAACTTTTGGAATTAATGGATAGGTTTACGTTATACACTGTGATGGTGGTTCCACCAGTGTATACTTATCCTAAACCTCATTAAGTTGAATACATTAAATATGTAAGGTTTTTTTATATGTCAATTATACCTCAATAAAGTAATTTCTTAAAAAAAAGAAGCACACACTCCAGATGAGGTTATTACAATCCTTCCACTACTCTGTTATCTAATAACCTTCAAAAACTTCATTATCATCATGGAGAGTATCAATGATTTTTCATTAGTGAAATGTTTCATTAGTGAAGTAAAACATGTGGACTTGCTAAGATAATGTGTAGAGGCCTATGTTTTGTGTGGACAGTGTCTCAGTGCCTACTGTCTGGGTCCCTTCTACTCATCATGGTGCCTTAGGCTGTGAATTCCATCAAGTGTTATGAGCAATCCTTCCAGAGAATACTTTGCCCTGATTCCAACCAGAGGCTAGCAAATCCTGCTAATAGAAAACTGCCACATATGTCTGTCTATGTGAAACTTTCATGCACAGTGTTTTTCAAAAGACAAAAGGCTGGGATTTAGTTAAACTCATAGAGTAAGTTTTATGACTTGTTCTGCTTGATTGCTAAGAAGTACTAGAAAAGGCAGAATTTGGTTTTAGTGATTTGCTCTCATTTTAACCTAAGATGATAGTGTGATCAGGAAAAAGAAGAACTGTACCTCTCACCTCCGGCAAAGGGCTGCCAAGGGATATCAAAAAGAAACGTATCAATTGTGGACAACCAAACTGGCTTAGGTCAATTTGTAACATAGACAATCACACACACAGAGTGTACAGATATGCTGGTTTATCTAATTAATGAGTAGAAAATGGTTAGTCAATCGATAAAGAAGGAAGGGTAGTGGCAAGTCCACTAGACTGAGTATTAAGACATTCAGGCTTTAGTTTTATTCTAGACTAATTTGGGCCACTGGCAATTGCCCATAAAGCTTGCTATTTTCTGAGAATTCTAGACTATGTGACTTATTATGCTTCTTACAGCCCTGAAAGTCTATAATGCTATAAATTTTACAAAATGAATTTGATATCTACCCCTAACTATATACTCTAATAGACAATATAATTAATTAAAAACACACTACTTTTCTGGAATAAACATACAGAATACAATGAGATCCGCCCATCACCATTACCTCCCTTGGTTCCAATAACCAATACCAACAAATAATCATTATAATTAGTTCTACAATAGTCTTTCAGACCTCTTGCCTGGAGGGGGTTAAAACATAGTATTAAATACATACTGTCACTGTCTCCTGTCCTTCTTTTCATTCCTTTCTTACCTTCTTAGTAGTTTCTCTCTATATAGAATCTTAATCTGAGGAGCAGGTTTGGCCCACAATTCTCCCCATACAGCTTTAATGGCACTAGTGAGAGAAGAGTCAAAACATGGATGCCAATCAAATACATAATTTAGAGAACAACCATCATTAAGGGCAACTATATTAATTTAAATTGTATGTTGCTTTGAAATATTTTTGCCTGGTAGTACAGTGGTGCTCATATTCCTTCTCCAAATCTCAATATTTATGCAACTTCAAAAGGGTTATTTCCATGTTTATTTAATCAACCAGAATAATCTGAAAAGAACCTGGCCTTGTAGAGCAAGATCCCTCCGGCTAAAGCCCCCGTATTTCTCTTCCGTGTGGAATTAACTGTACTGGAAGCTAATCCCTTTCACTGAGGGAAAGAAGATTTACAAAATAGTGCCGGCTCACCAAAGGTCAGATTTCACTAACTCTCTTCATTTTGTGCTGCCCTTTCTGCCCCTGTAAATATTACGCTTTGCTTCCTAAATAAACCCCAGCAGTCATTCTTATGGGTAATGTTTGTTTTGAGCAAACATCGGTTCCAGTGAAATGATTAGAATTTTCCATACTCTTGTCTTCTCTATACCAATTTTATCATCACTGGATCTTTCTAAGTGCCTTAGTGTTTCTGTCTTGCTCCTTTTGTTCCTGGGATTGTCATGTTTGGAAGGATGGGGACGGAGAAATAAAAGAAAGCAAAGCAAAGAGAAGAAATTAACATTTACTAAGCATCTATCATACTACCGGCACCATCCTACATTATTTACGTGCATTATTTTACTCCTTCTCCTATCACAACCGTGAGGAAGTTATTATTTTCCCCATTTTATCAAGGAACAAGTTAAAGCAAGGTGAGATTAAGTGATTGCTCTAAAGTCACAAAGCTAGTAAGAGTCACATCTAGACCCCAAGACCCTGTCTGCCTGAGGTGTAAGAGTCACATCTAGACCCCAAGACCCTGTCTACCTGAGATGCAACGAACGCCCTGTGCTTTCCATCGTGCTCTGCTGCTTCCTCTGCCTCCTTATTCTAAGTGCTTCAAAGGAATGTAATATCTTGAGGTTATATCGGTTGTCTTCAAAGTAAGTTTTACTTACAAGTCGAGTACAAAAATAAAAAGAAGTCTGACATGATACATTAGAAAAATTTCCAGCAGTGAAATATCCCATTAATTCAGGTATTCGTTGAAGGAATATCTGTTGAAATTCAATCAATGTTGCTGACGAATATTGGTATCTAACAAAATAATTAGGCATTGCTACTTAATGGAGCCTATTTCGAATGACGAGTATGCAAAAACGGCTCTCTCTTCTCGGGGTAGGTATGTCAGGCGCTAAGCTACAGCTTCATACACGATAATCATTTAATCTGCTCTACACTGTTATAAGGAGAGTGTATTAACATCCCTTTTGCAAAAGGATGTGTGATGAAGAAATCAGACAAGTCCCTTAAGGTCACCTGGTATTAACTAGCAGAGCCAAGATTTGTACTCAGGCCTCTGACACCAGACTCTCTGCTTATAAACCATGCAGTCACCTACCCTTCAGAGGTTGGACCACTTCCACCACACACTTTGGAAGATGATTGCATTACACACTAATAGTATTTTATAGTCTTTTGTGCTTCTCTAAATTTTCATGTATCTCCTTCTCAAGTCTACCTGTGAGTTTTCTTTACAGCTTTTTTTTTGGGGGGGGGGGGTTCAGGGGGATTAGGCATTTAAAACTATTTGCTACATTGAAAAAAGTGATAGATTTCAGATAAAGAGACAAAAAGAGTTTTATGTATAGTCCAACACGTAATTAACGTTAACCTAAAGCAAAGATAAGGTTTATTTTCAAGATGGAGGTACGATGGGGTGGGAAGGTTTGTCTGGAGTTGCTTAGATTTAGCAGTAGTCACATAACCTCTTTAGTTTTTAGGATTGTTCTACCAGTGCTGCTTAAGGGAGAAAGCTGGTGGGGAAGAAAGGAGTCTGGAATGGAGATCTTGGACCACTCCCTCCACAACACCTGCTCAGCAATAGAGGAGGCTGAGTCACCAAGTGAAGAGTAAAAAACTTAAGAGTATGAGGATCAAGATTTGAGCCATGACACTATCTCCTCTTTGGCAAATAACTTAGCCTTTCTTAGCCCCATTTTCTTTATTTGGAAAGTGGGGAAAATAAAACTTAAATAGATCACAGGACGATTATGAAGTTTAGGGAGACAAAAAGCATATGAAATGCAATTTGTGGACATTGGAGCGCTATATCAATGCAATTTCCCTGTTTTTCACCCTGGCTAACTCCTATTTTGTAAAAAACTATCTTGCTGGCTCTTACACTCATTTACTTCCGGGACGCTGTGTGGTGTAAGCCACCTGTCTGGGCAAATGTCCCTGGCCCAGGCCCTGCACTTCAAGTTCGGAGTGAATAATAGCAAGAACTGGTAGCAGTGTTGGTCTCAGTGCTGTGTCCACTGTTCTGCAGGGAAGCAAGGAAATCAAATACTCCCCAGAAAGCTAAAAATCTTTTAAAAAATTATGTCATCCTTCACCTCTACACACAAAACAACAAAATAGGAAAGATTGGGACAAATTCAAAAATAAAGTTTGTGAGGGTTTTGAGGAATTTGTGGGGGAAAAGAAATACAAATGACACAGCATGTAATTTTTTAAAAACATACTCATTATAATTTTGTTAATAGGAAGGATTACAAAAAAATTGCCAATAAAATGCCTTGGCGTGAGTTTTAATAATTTTGGAGCAAAATATTTTTTTTTTCAAAAAAAGATGCATTTCAAAATCAGCATGAACACTATCTAAGGCTTTGAGAGTGAGAAATAATTCCCACACCAAGAACAAATGCTATTGTTAGAAACTATAAAATGAGTATTTGTTAGAGGCTTCAAATCTCACTACTTCAAAGTAAATCATTGGCGAAGCTATATGCCAAGACAGAAGGTCGAAGTTATTCAGCAATCGGCAAGCAGCCTGAAACTGCTGAAGTGAGGCTCGGGTGGTTTACAGATGCTTTCTGGCCTTAGATTCAATATTAATTACATGGCATTCTCATCAGCTTGAGGGAGAGGAATGGGTGTTAATACAGATATCTCACCAACAAATGGGACGCCCAAAAGAACAGCTATTTAACTGTTGTGCATGGGAGTGTGTGTATGTGTTCACAAACACCATCCGTTTATTTAAACCCAGTGACACAATAATAATGTTCATGTCAGTAAATAAGAATAAATCACATAACTTTTGTGTTTACCTAATTAAAGCCAACACTTGTGAAAACCTATGCGGATCATAAGATCACAGACGGCAAGATTCGCACTTCTACCATGGAAGTGAAAAGAGTTCTCACTGACGTAGGAACACAATTTTTAGGAAAAAAAATCTCAGCATTTCCATAGTGTTCCATCAAAATGTTCAACGTGTGATATAGCAACTTTTAAAAATGTATTTATGTAGTAACCTTTTTATAGTAACCTGAATTGCATTCACCTAAATTTTCTTTCAAATTTAAATAAAACCATTAGCCCAACTTTTGTTTTTTTAATTGATTGATTACTTTTTTTAGTGCTTACTTAGAATGGAGAAGTCCAGCTTTTAGGAATACATTATTTCCTTAAACAGAATAGAATGCAATTGGCCTTTCATATCTATAAATAGAAAACAATTTATGCATCTAATTAAATCCCTTCTAAATACTGAACATTAATAATTAAATATGATACATTAAAGAAAAAAGCATTTATTTCATTGAAAATTTTTCATACTATGTATCTAACGCTAACATTAAATGAGGAACATTCAAAACAAATAAAAATACTGATAGAAACTAGTATTTACACCAACATTTTCAATGTGGTAGTCTGAGTACTCAAAAGGATAACCAAACCATATAGAATATATACAGTTTTCTATAGATTTTCTACATGTTATGGCCCAAGAATAAAGATAAATATGTGTTCTTACTTTCCAAACATTATTAGAGGTGTCAAATACTGCCATACAACCTGTGGACATAATTTCATATATTCATGCATTTGACAAATATTTATTGAGCACCTGCTACATATCAGGCATTGTTTTAGTACAGGAAATATGACAGTGAACAGAAGAGACTGAAATATATGTCTCATAGAGCTTTTCCTCCAGTGGGGAGAAAATAATAAGATAGTAAAATAGAAAACATGAAAATATTTTGGACAAGAGTGGTAATATTTTAAACAAAGTGGCAAGGTAAGGCTTTACAGGGAAATGGCCTTTCGCATAAACGCAGGAAGGGCGCCAGGGAGCCAGACACATATTTATCTTAGGAAAAGGCTTTTCAGGCAGCGGGAACTGCAAGTACAACGTCTGGACAATGCTGGGATGTTCAGAACCCATGGGGTCCGTGTGACTGAAGGGGAGGTCGGAGGGGGGGAACAAAAATGGATGACGTCAGAGAGATCACACAGGGAGGGACCCACACCAAGAAGGCTCTTGTGCATCACAATGTGGGACTTTGAGTTTTACTCTAAGAGAGAAGGGAAGTACTTAGAGGGTTTTGGGAAGAGAAGCACCATGATCTGATTTAGTTTTAACAGGACCTTCCTGGCTGCGCTCTCTGGGTAGGAGCAGAAGCCAGGATTGAGTCAGAGGTCTAGTGCGATCATCCCAGTGAGAATATCCAATGGTAGATTACGTGAGGATGGTTAGACATGGGCAAACCCAGAATATATTTTGAAAATACTGTAGAGTGAATGTGTGTAGGCCTAAAAGAGAAAGAGTGACAGAGCAGCCAACAATAGCACCAAGATTTTTGACCTGCATAACTGAGAGAATGGAATTGCACTAATTGAGTCAGAGAAAACTAAGGAAGGAGGTGTTTTAGAGTGAGGATTTCAAACTGGCAAAAGAACAACTTTGTTATAATATTTTCTAGGATCTTATCATTTCTGATGTGCAGGAAGAGAACTTTATACAATAATATTTAGGCATGATAAACATACTATAACGAACATGTAATAGTTGCAACCTGGCTTAAAGCAGTTCAGCATTCCCACGTGGCCTTTAGAATGGTCTGAATTCCATATAGTTTTCTAGGATACTTCATAACCTCAGTTTATATAAATTACATTTTGTTGTGTGTTCTCAGGGAAATAGGTACAAGTGCATTTTAATCATATCACTAATCTCTACTTGAAATTAAGGAGATCGTACCTTCTCACTCACCTAATCACATACATGAAAATGATTACATTTAATACTAGCTGAATAACTCAGAAGGCTGTTTCTTTCTCTGAGTGCGTAGGGAAAAATGGAAGTAGGAAAAGGAGAAGGAAGAATAGGGATGGGGAGAAGGAGAAAGAAAGCTTTGTTTATGATCATATGCTGCTCATCTCAAAACCTTGCTCTGAAGCCAGACTATGCACACATGTGGCCCTGTGGTATCAATCATACATAGACCAGAAAGGAAATAGCACCAAATACGTAAAAAAGAGATACAGCATGGATCCCTTTCATGTATTCATTTTGAAACTGAAATCAACTGAGTCTGAGTGGGACATTCATGCCATGTGGTGTAAACATCTACTAGAATGTGCTTATTCCAGCTTGTCTTGATTCCAAATACCTTCATTATGACCAGATGTACCTTACAAAATGCTACTGTCATCTTGTTACTCCTTGGTGCAGAATCTAAAACAGTTATGTAATCAACTCTCAATTTCCATCATTTACAAATGTTCCCATCATCATGTCTGCCAAGGTGGCATTATTTTTATTCTTTTTCTCCTTCTTATAAACCTTTTCATTCCTGTCTCTGCCCTATTGGATGCCAGATTCCCTTGAGGTGTCACTTCCTCCATGAAGCATCTTCTGAATATTTCCTTTACTAGAACAGATTTTAAACTCTAATTGCCCCTAAATGTCTTGTCTTATTAATTTATTTATTTACTGAGTACCCACTAGTCCAAGCTCTGTGGTGATCACTGGAAAGAGAGAAAGAGGGAAAGTTTTTAAGTTTATAAAAAAGTCCTTGGTCTAGTATACAAAAACATCTTAATACTTAATTATTGATAGAATCTACTTTAATACATGAAACATTATAACTGCACAAGTTACAGTCATAATACAGAGGAAGAAGAAATTGTTGACATCTCAAGAGAAAGGGAAGTGAAAAACAATCACACGTGCACACACACATACGCACACACGTCTTATTTAAGCAGCAATGTTTCAAAATCAGTAAATCTATGTGTTTCCTAGAAGAGACTGTGTTGGTCCATTTTGCATTGCTATAAAGGAATACCTGAGGCTGGGTACATTATAAAGAGAAAAAGGTTTATTTTGTTCCTGGTCCTGCAGGTTATACACCAGCATCTGCTTCCAGTGAGGGCTACAGGGAGCTTCTAATCAAGGTGGAACGCGAAAGGGGAGCAGAGGTGTCACAGGGTGAGAGAGACAGCAAGAGAGAGCCCATCTTCCTTTAAACAACCAATTCTCCCATGAGCTAGCTCACTCACAAACACAGGGAGGGCACCAATCCATTCATTAGGGATCTGCCACCATGACCAAAACAAAACATTGGGGGTCAACTTTCAACATGAGATAGGGAGGGGACATATATCCAAACTATATCAGAGAGTTTCCTAAACACCTGTGTTATCAGAACCACCTTGGGTACTTTATAAAAAATATATAAATCAGCGGACTCCACTGTGATAAAGGTGGACTGTGTAATCCTGAGTTGCTAGCCCTAGAATCTACATTTTAAAGACTTCCGTTGTGATTCCAATGATGAGTCCAGTTTGGTAATGAGTCTCAGCAAACTGGGTCATCCTACTGGCAGGTTGCAGATTGGTGACCCGACATCCCATCAGTCAAAATTTAGAAAGTTCAATCCTTTTAATTTTTGTGTTTTGAGAACCTAGACATGATTGCTTCTGGCTGGAGCTGTTTAGGTTCCATGCTTTCCTTTTTGATATTTACCTTTTGTGGGTCCCACCCTTTGAACCTTAGAATATTGAACTAATAACAACATGGAGACTAAATCAATAGCACAATGTTAAGGTCATCCTCAACCTGTTATAAAGTTGATTCTCCTGCAAGTGTGATGTCCTTGTCCCTGACAGGGAGGTTGATATATGGCTGTTTTGTACCTGGACAGGCTTCTGCCTCTTAGGGCAAGGATTTTTCAGCAAGTGATTATTTTACTTATCGATGTTCTTTCACTCCTTTACTCTGTTCTTTCTTAGAAAAGATCAGTGCACACTGTCCCTAGATTTACAGGACACATTTAAATCAATAAGATTTGTCTGAATTTAGTCCAAATTCACATTAACATAAATGTATAGAAATCATAACCTCCTGTGAAATTCAAAATAATTTTTTTAGTAATAACTTTAGTCACAGCCCATGTGCTATTTGAAGCCAAAAAGGCTTCAAATAGAACTATGCATGTTCCACAATCTGAAGACATAATCAGGGGTCAAGTGACTTAACCCAAACTATTAATCAAAATAATTATTAATGTTTTGTGACAGTTATCAAGGTTTTAAATAAGATTAAGATTAAGATCCCAAACCAATATATTTACCCATATAGCACAAATATTTAAAATATGTAACCATATTTTATGTAAAGATTTCCTTTGATATTGATTCAATATAAACAAACAAAATGCATTTTGCTCTGGTGGATCTAAATCAAAATTAGAATGGATCCGTATCTGAAATACTAATAATAGCAAAGGATTACAATAAAGACATTTTATACCAGAACTTCATCTGGACATGCTAACAATTTAGTAATTTAAACTGTCCATTCGAAGCTTATGATTTCCTCATAAATGTATAATGTTAAAAATTCTTTTTAAAATAGTTTCATGCCAAGAATATAAAGTAAAGATAGTCTCTTCAAGAAATGGTGTTGACAAAACTGGATATCCACATGCAAAAAAAGAAAAGAAAAAAGGGATTGGACCCTTATAAACAACACACAAAAAAATCAATTCAAAATGGATTAAAGACTTAAACATAAGACCTGAAACTATAAAACTCCTAGAAGAAAACATATGGGAAAAGTTTTATGACACTGGTCTTGGCAATAATTCCATGAATATGACACCTAAAGCACAGGCAACAAAACCAAAAATAGACATGTGGGGCTGCATCAAACTACAAAGCTTCTGCACAGCAAAGAAAACAACCCACAAAATGAAAAGAAACCTACAGAATGCGAGAAAATATTTGTATCTGATAAGGGATTCATTTCCAAAATATGTAAGAAACTTGTACAACTCAAAAGCAAAAACAACAGCAAAAACAAAAACCCTTATAACCAGATCAAAAAATGTACTAAGGACATTTCTCCAAAGAAAACAACCCACAAAATGAAAAGAAACCTACAGAATGCGAGAAAATATTTGTATCTGATAAGGGATTCATTTCCAAAATATGTAAGAAACTTGTACAACTCAAAAGCAAAAACAACAGCAAAAACAAAAACCCTTATAACCAGATCAAAAAATGTACTAAGGACATTTCTCCAAAGAAAACAACCCACAAAATGAAAAGAAACCTACAGAATGCGAGAAAATATTTGTATCTGATAAGGGATTCATTTCCAAAATATGTAAGAAACTTGTACAACTCAAAAGCAAAAACAACAGCAAAAACAAAAACCCTTATAACCAGATCAAAAAATGTACTAAGGACATTTCTCCAAAGAAGACACACAAATGGCCAAAAGGGCATGTGAAAACAATGCTCAGTGTCCTTAGTCATTGGGGAAATCCAAACCAAAACTATTATACAATGAGGTACCACCACCTCACACCTCTCAGGATGGCTATTATCAAAAAAGCCAAAGACGACAAGCGTCAGTCAGGATGTGCAGAAATTTGAACCTTTATACTTGGTTCATAAGAATGCAAAATGGTGCAGCTGCCATGGAAAACAGTATGGAAGGGCCTCAGAAAATGAAAAATAGAACTACAATATGATAAAGCGATTCCACTTCAGAGTATTTATCCAAAAGAACTGAAATAAGGATGTCAAAGAGATAGCTGCACTACCACATTCACGGCAGCGCTATTCCTAATAGCCAAAGTACCGAAGCCATGGAAATATCCATCAGCAGATGAGTGATAAAGAGAATATGTTATTTAATCACAATGGAATACTATTCAGCTTTAAAATGAAGGACATTCTGCAATATGCAACAACATGGCTGAACTTTAAGGACATTATACAAAATGAAAGAAGCCCATCACAGGCAAACACTGTCTGATTTCACTTGGACAAGGTATATAAAATAGCCAAATTCATAGAGTCAAAGAACAGAATGGCAGTTTCCAGGGGCTGTGGGGGAGGGAAGCCACTAATCTACAGGCCTAAAGTATAATTTTAGTAAGATGAATAGGACCTGGAGATAGAACATTGTACCTATAGTCAACAATACTGCATTGTATATTTAAACATTTGTTAAGAGAATTTTTGTTGGAAATACTCTTCTAGACAAAGAAATTATTGGCCTAGGTAAAGAATTTATGAAGAAGACCCCAAAGGCAATCACAGCAGCAACAGAAATAAATAAATGGGATCTGATCAAATTAAAAAGCTTCTGCACAGCCAAAGAAACTGTCAAGAGAGCAAACAGACAACCCACAGAATGTGATAAAATATTTGCAAGCTACATCCAATAAAGGGCTGATAACTAGAATCTATTTAGAGCTCAGGAAAATCAGCAAGGAAAAATCAAACAACCCTATCAAAAGTGGGCAAAGGACATGAACAGAAATTTTTCAAAAGAAGACAGAATAAAGGCCAACAAACATATGAAAAAATGCTCAACATCTCTAATCATCAGGGAAATGCAAATCAAAACTGCAATGAGATATCACTTATCTCCAGTAAGAATGGCCATTATCAAAGGGCCCCAAACAATAAATGTTGGCATGGATGTGGAGAGATAAAAACACTCCTACACCGCTGGTGGGACTGCAAACTGGTTCAGCTTCTGTGGAAAGCAAATGGAGATACCTTAAAGCAATACAAGTAGATCTACCATTTGATCCAGCAATTTCACTACTGGGCATCTACCCAAAAGATCAAATGACATTCTACAAATGGGACACCTGCACTCGAATGTTTATAGCAGCACAGTTCACAATCGCAAAAGTGTGGAAAAAACCCAGGTGCCCATCAATACATGAATGGATTAATGAAATGTGGTATATGTATACCATGGTGTACTATTCAGCTTTAAGAAACAATGGTGATACAGCACCTCTTGTATTTTCCTGGATAGAGCTGGAACCCATTCTACTAAGTGAAGTATCTCAAGAATGTAAAAGCAAGCACCACATGTACTCACCAGCAAATTGGTATTAATGGATCAACACTTAAGTAGACATATAGGAATAACATTTATTGGGTGTCAGGTGGGTGGGAGAGGGAGGGGGGCATGGGCAATATATGTAACCTTAACATTTATACCCCCATAATATGCTGAAATAAAAAAATATATATAATAAAAAGAGAGAGTAGATCTCATGTTAAGCATTCTTACCAAAATCAGATCAAATCAAAAAATCAAAGAAACCAAAATGGACCACAAAGTAGTACAATCTCTATGGAAAGTAATATGGAGATACCTCAAAAAGCTAAAAAGCAGAACTACCATTTGATCCGGCAATCCCATTACTGGGCATCTACCCAAAGGAAAAAAAAGACATTCTATAAAAAAACACATCTTCACTGGAATATTTATAGAAACACAATTCATGATTGCAAAGATGTGGAAACAACCCAAGTCCCCATCAATACATGAGTGGTATATGTATACCATGGAGTTCTACTCAGCCACAGAAAACAACAGCAATCTAGCACCTCTATATCATCCTGGATGGAGCTGGAGCCCACTCTACCAAGTGAAGTATCACAACAATGGAAAAACAAGCACCACATGTACTCACCATCAAACTAGTATTAATTGATCAACACTAATGTGTACATATAGTAGTAACATTCATCGGGTGTAGGCCAGGTGAGGGGGGAAGGAGGGGATGGTTATATTCATGCCTAATAGGTGTGGTATGCACCATCTGAGGGATGGACCCACTTGTAGCTCTGACTCAGGCAGGGCAAAGGCAATTATGTAACCTAAACATTTGTACCCCTGTAACATGCTGAAATAAAAAAAATAAATAAAAAATAGGAAATTATGAACCAGGAAATAAAGGAACACACATGAAAAAATTAAGGGAACATTTATGGTCACATGAATTTACACTTATAATCTATGGTCTGATCAAAATTTTAAAACAATAGAAAAGAAAATGATCATAAGAATGCTAGATTTTTATGTAAAACAAATATGCCATTGGAAGTAGGATAAATTCTAGTGAATCTAAGCATCCTGTAAACAGATGAAATTTGGACGTTCAGACCGTTGGACACATCTGAACTTAGACTGTGGCTTAAAGGCCATACTAAGTACTTGTGACGTATATGTCCTTCCTGCCTATCTCCCTGTTCCATGTAGATACATAAACAGAGATACTCAGTACCAATAGAATGACCTGTGTGCAATAATTTCTGAGCCAACTATAACTTAAATAATGCTCATCAGGAGTAGAAAGATAGGCAGCTGTATTATAAAGAAAGCTGATTTCCTTGCTCCTCCAGAGAAGGTGGTTTGAACTAATCGGAGACCCAAACTTCAGATTGCAATTCTGGAGCCATTCTTGATTCTGCAATCAATGCCTCTAGTTCCATGGTCTATTGTGCCTTCATATTTTCTAAATTATTTATCCTTGGTAGTATATCTTGCCATCCATTCTACATATTTTGTTAATACCACTCTTTACACTCAGGAAAACTTATATACCTCAATCAAATAATCCAAACATATTATTTCCATCAGGTCACTCTCTTGCTCAAGAGGAGTAAGTGACTTCCAACTAAATCAACTTCAAAATTATGTCCTGTTATTGCTATCAATCATGTCTCAGAATCCCTCAACACCAATCTCCCCCCGGTAAGCCACACACACACACACACACACACACACACACAC